>CATIWF010080978.1:0-12540 GCA_949630135.1 Balakata baccata | reverse complement strand
TAGACCTCATTAGTGATGATGGGGTGAGTGAAGAAGAGGATGAGGAGATAGCCATGCTATCTAGAAGGGTCAAAAGAAT
Organism: Balakata baccata; assembly: GCA_949630135.1. Classification (NCBI taxonomy): domain Eukaryota; kingdom Viridiplantae; phylum Streptophyta; class Magnoliopsida; order Malpighiales; family Euphorbiaceae; genus Balakata; species Balakata baccata. Next base: position 12,461 of record CATIWF010080978.1, on the reverse strand, counting down.
GATAGTCAACAAATATAGGACTATCAAAAACTACAAGCAAAGAGCTTCAAAATTCGAAGGCTCCTTATCCAACTTCTACAAAAATAAATAGGAGATGAAGTGCTATGAATGTGGGAAGAAAGACCACATTAAATCCGAATGTCCTAGGCTCAAGAAGTACAAAGGCAAGTCTCACAAGCATGGAGGGGACAAAGGCCATAAAGCTACATGGGATGATCTTACATCAAGTGATGATGAGGAGAGCCAAGAAGATGTAGCCAACTTGTGCTTCATGGCCTTGGAGGACAACTCCAATGAGATAACATCCACTTCTTCTTCTACCTTAAATGATATTGATGATGATAATGATCTTATTGAGGTCATGAGCCTAGAATTAGAAAGATATAAAAAAAACTGATTTTCATAAGAAAAATAGCTCAAAGCTTGAGGATGACTTATCCAACCTTCAAAAGGTTATAGAAGAGCTAAAAATCTCTAATTTTTCTCTCAAGAAGTCATTAGATGAACTTTCATCAAGACCCTCAACTACCTCTTTAATTAAAGAAAATAACATCTTGAAAAATGAAATTGAGGAACTAAGACTTTCTATTTCTAAATTTCACAAAGGGAAGGAAAGTTTGGATACTCTCATTATATCACAAAAACCACTCCTAGTGAGACATGGCTTAGGCTTTAATGGAGCATCGTCTTCATCTAAAACTATCTTTATAAAAGCTTCAACATCATAAACCTCCTTAAATGAGGTAGGGGCCTCTAAGGCCAAAAGTAAATCAGACACCAAAGCTACTACTCAAAAAGGAAGTAGTAAAGGCTCACATGGCTCAAAAGGGAAACCTCAAAAGGCCAACCCTGTATTCTTGTATAAGAAACATGCACTTAAAAAACCACCCACTAGTCATGATTGTGTTTGTTGTTGCACCTCTTCATATATTCCTAATAAAAAGGTTATGGGGCAAAACCTCATGCCATGTGGTAAGATATCTTTAAAAAGAAGCAATGCCACTATTGCATGGAGTTTGGGCACATAAACATTCATTGTTGCATAAGAAAATCCCATTAGGATTCTTCAAAGGCTAACCTCCAAGGACCCAAGGTTGTTTGGGTACCTAAAAGACAAACTTGAATTTATGTTTCATAGGTATGCCTTAAATCCGCAAGCAATGAAAATATTTGGCTTTTGGATAGTGGATGCTAAAGGCACATGAACGGAAATAAAAGCCTTTTTACTAATTCAAACATATTGATGGAGGTAAGGTTACCTTTGGGAACAATGCTAAAGGTAAGGTAATTGACATTGGTTCCATAGGATTGGATGATATTTCAATTATTGATGATGTAATGTTTTTTGATGGTCTAAAGCACAATTTATGAAGTGTGAGTCAATTATGTGACAAGGGAAACAAAGTCACCTTTAGCTCCAATGAATGTTTAGTGATCTCTTTATATGGTCAAGAAATATTCAAAGGAGAAAAAGATGGTAACACTTACATAATTGACTTACACAAGTTATCTAATGTTTCCTCTAGCTGTCTTGTATCTATTTATGAAGAATCTTGGCTATGGCATAGAACACTTGGACACATAAGCATGGATTTAATTCAAAGTTTTAGCAAAGATGAACCAGTAAATGGACAACCAAAAGTCAAATATTTGAAGAACAAAACTTGTGAGCCATGTCAAAGAGGCAAGCAACACAAATCATCCTTCAAAATCAAAAATTATGTAAGCACATCAAGACCTCTTCAACTATTGCATTTAGATTTATTTGGACCTAGTAGAGTTGCAAGCTTGGGTGGAAAGCACTATGCATTTGTTATTGTTGATGATTATTCTAGATTCACTTGGGTAATTTTCTTAGCTCATAAAAGTGACACATTTGAAAACATCAAGTACTTTACCAAAAGAGTTCAAAATGAGAAGGGATATTGCATCTCTAAAATTAGAAGTGATCTTGGCAAGGAATTTGAAAATGAAATTTTTGAAAATTATTGTTTGGAAAATGGTATTTCTCATGATTTTTCAATACCAAGAACTCCTTAACAAAATGGAGTAGTTGAGAGGAAAAATAGAACATTGGTAGAAATGACTAGAACAATGCTTAATGAATATGGCCTACCAACTTATTTTTGGGCGGAACCGACTTATTTTTTGGCAGAAGCCACTAATACGGCATGTTATATTGTAAACCGTATTTTTAAAAGACCAATTTTGAATAAAACCTCTCATGAACTTTGGAATGGAATAAAACCCAAGATTTCATATCTTAGAGTATTTGGTTGCAAATGCTTCATATTAAATACCAAGGACAATCTTGGAAAATTTGCCTCAAAATCATATGAAGGCATATTTCTTAGTTATTCCACCTTTAGCAAAGCCTATAGAGTATTTAATAAGAGAACTTTACTTGTGGAAGAGTCTATCCATGTTAATTTTGATGAGTCCTATACACTTGATCTTGGAAAAGGTATTTCTCTGAATGATGTTGTAGGATCTATGGAAAAACTCAACCTTGATCAAGCAGAACAAGAAATACCCCCAAATAAGCATAACCTTGATAAGGAGCAACTACAAGTAGAGGAACAATCCCAAACTCAAGAGCAAGAGACAAATGAGCCACTAAGAGAATGAAGATATGCAAGAAACCACCCAAAGGAACAAATCATTGGTGATCCCTCAAAAGGTGTAAGTACTCATTCAAAAGTTCTTAATTCTAATCTTGCTTGTGTATCTGAAATTGAGCCAAAGTCAATTAGTGAGTCTTTGGATGATGAAAGTTGGGTGATTGCTATGCACAAGGAACTCAATCAATTTGAGAGAAATGAAGTTTAGGCCTTGGTTCCAAGACCTAGTGATAACCCAATCATTGGTAGCAAGTGGGTCTATAGGAACAAATTGGATGAGGATGGTAACATCGTAAGAAACAAAGTTAGATTGGTTGCCAAAGGATACAACTAAGAGGAAGATACTGATTATGATGAAACATTTGCCCTTATGGCAAGATTAGAAGTCATACGCATTTTGTTAGCATATGCATGTCACATGAACTTTAAGCTTTTTCAGATTGATGTAAAAAGTGCATTTTTAAATGGGTTTATATCAAAAGAAGTATATATTGAACAACCTCTTGGTTTTGAAAATCATGCTTTTCCAAATCATGTCTATAAATTAACTAAGGCTTTATACGGTTTAAAACAAGCCCCTAGAGCATAGTATGAAAGACTATGTGCTTTTCTATTAAAAAATGGTTTTTCAAAAGGACATGTTGACACAACTCTTTTTATCAAAAAACATAAGCATGACACTCTCATTGTTCAAATTTATGTTGATGATATCATTTTTGGATCCACTAATGAAACTTTTTGCCAAGAATTTGCTAAGTGTATGACTAAGGAATTTAAAATGAGCATGATAGGAGAGCTCAAATTTTTCCTTAGACTCCAAATCAAGTAAGGCAAAGATGGCATCTTCATCAATCGATCTAAGTACACAAAGGAATTGATCCAAAAATTTGGGATGGATGGATGTAAAAATGCCAAGGCTCCAATGAGTACATCAACAAAATTGGACAAAAATGATAAGGGTAAAGCTATTGATGAAAAGCTTTATAGAGGTATGATCGGCTCACTTCTTTATTTAACTGCCTCTAGACCTGATATTATATATAGTGTATACTCATGCGCAAGATTTCAATCATGTCCTAAAGAATCACACTTGAATGCAGTAAAAAGAATTTTAACATATCTTCATGGCACTATGCATTTAGGACTTGTGTATCCTAGAAATTCTTCATTTTGTATAATCGGTTTTTCAGATGCCGACTACACCGGTAGTCTGTTGGATAGAAAAAGCATGTCTGGGACATGTCACTTTATTGGAGAGTGTTTGGTTTCTTGGCATAACAAGAAACAAGTTTCGATAGCCTTTTCACCGCCAAAGCTGAATATGTGGCTGCTAGTTGTTGTTGCACTCAAGTCCTTTGGATGAAGCAACAACTAAAGGATTATGGTCATAACATTGACCACATTCCAACTAAGTGTGATAATACAAGTGCCTTAAACCTCTCTAAAAATCCCATTGAACAATCTAGAAGCAAGCACATTGACATTAGACATCATTTCTTAGGGGATCATGTTCAAAATGGTGATGTAGTGTTAGATTTTATTGACACTGAAAACTAAGTTGCAGATATATTTACCAAGCCTCTAAATGATGAAAGGTTTTGCTTTATAAAAAGAGAGCTTGGTATACTTGATGGAAGCACCTTGATTTAAGAAAACTTTAAATCTTATTTTTGCATACTATTTGTTGTTCTCATATGTTCTTTACTTGCTTAATGTGAATACTGAACTTTAGGGATAGGAAATTTCCTTTTTCCCCTAAGAATTCATGGAGACCCCATAACTCCTGCTCGGGAAATAGTTTTCCTGCACGGGAACAATATCCCACTCAGGACATTATGCCTCCCACCTGCAAGTTCTTAGTCATCAATTTGACAGTTGGAATTTCTCATCTCCCGCTCGGGACATTTAAAATTTTTTACCGTTGCACCTTTTCTAACGTACACGCTCGAGAAGCTTTCTGTCCCTTCGGGACTCGGTCAAAATTTAATTTTTTTCCGACCGTTAGAGGGTTCCCAGTCAGGAACCCCTATGTCCCGATCGGGACTCACTCGATGGCAGCTTTTTTGTAATTGCCACTAGTCAAATTTTTCTGCCATTTAATTCCCTCAAACGGTAACATACCCCTTCAACCCCTATAAATACTTCATTATTCCCCTTCTTCTCCTCACAATTGCATCAATACTCTTCCTCTCTTCCAACTTTTCTACAAAATTTCCATATTCTCTCCAAACTCACTCTCTCTCAATGGCACCAAAGGTTGGAACCTCCAAATCAAGAGCCTCCAAAGGCAAAGGGGTGGCATCTTCCACCCAATTGTCCTCTTTTCAAGACATTTTCAATGCCTTCTCCAAGGAGGAGAAGAAAAGATATGCCAACATACAATCTAAGAAGTTCATCTCCAATAGAACTCTTAATGTTGAAGATCTTGACAAGTTAGGTGTCAAAGATGAAATTTTAGGCACTCTTGACAAGATGGGGTGGACTACATTTGTCATGCCCTTTGAAGATGGTCATGATGAACTCACCATTGAGTTCCTTTCCACTCTCCAAGTCATCAAGGATGTTAAACACCCTCTTGGCTACTATGGGCTCCAATTTCTTCTCTTTGGCCAACCACAAGAGATGACAAAGCATCAACTTGCTGATGCCTTTGGGTTCACAAAGGAAGGTCTCATCAACACACAAGTCATGCATCTCTCTCCTCTTGATGTATGGAAAGAGATCTCTCTTGAAACTAGGCTTGATAAGAGATCAAATGCCAAGCATATCAAGACTCTCTCTCACTTTATCCTCCATAGAATCATCACCTTCACCATCAATGCAAGGAGTGAAAGCAATGAGAAAGTCACCCATGAAGACCTTCTCTACATCTATGCCATGATTCATAATCGGCTTATGGACATGGCCCATCTTCTCCTAGACAAATTTCAGTCCATGGCCTTCACCACTGAGGGCACAATTTCACTCCATGCCCAAATTACCTTTCTTACAAGGCATCTCAAACTAATGACACAAGAAAATTATGCGCTTCTCGCTCTCAATATGAAAGCTTTTTGGATATTCAATATCTCTTAAATTGCAAGGCAATTGGACGACCTTCCAAGGATATTGACTTCTTCTTTTATACCTTTGGGGAATATGGTGCCCAAAAGGCCACTCAAGAAGCCACAAGGGCAAGACTTTAAATAGGAGAAGAAGGCCCAAGTGCACAAGAGATGCCACCTCCTCAACCATAACAACTTTCTTTGCAAAGTCTTTATGACTTTCAAATGCAATCCTTCACCACTTTGAAGAATATGATGCAACATCTCTACCTTGATATTCAAAGCATGCAAATGCAACTTAACTTGAATATGTGTACCCATAGCTTTGAACAAGCCCCACCATTTGAGGGGGGGCAAGGTGACGAGGAAGAAGACGATGGTGTAGATGAAGAGGAGGGTAATGATGAAGAAGGAGATGATTAGTTTAGAATTTGTCTTTTACATTTTCTTTTTATCCATGATTATGTAGTTTCTTTAATTCATTAATAAAATTGTCTTTGTCATCTAAATATCTCATTCTTTTTTATATTGACAAAGGGGGAGAAATAATATTTGAGCAAAAATTTAAAATTTAAACTTTCCCAATTAGGTATTATGGTTGACTTTTTTTTTACTTTTGCTTATTAATATGTTTTGCATCTTCAAATGATATGAAACTTTGAATACATATTACTCAATGTGTTAATTTGATTATAGAACTATCAATTTGACATTTTTGCCTAGTTAGATTGTCAAAATCAAAAAGGGGGAGATTGTTAACCGTATGATGATTGCTCTCTAATTTGATCCTAACAATCAAATTAATTATTACTAACATTCTTGTTAAGTGTTGTTTTGATAGTGTTCAAAGTTTCAGCACATTTGGACAAGGTTTCCTTATTGAACAACTCAAGAATTTCCTTGAGACGTGTAACTCCCGACCGGAACACAAGTATAGACCGGGAAGTGACATGTACAAGCCGGAAAAATGTTGTCTCTAAGTGTCTCAAAATTTCAGTAGCAAAAGCAAACCAGGAAAGGGTATGTCCTGATCGAGACCAGCGTTTTCCAAACCGGGACACAAATGTCCTGACCAGGACTATAGTGCAGACCAAGCAAAGTAAGTGTCCAGACCGGAAAACTCTGCAGGATGTTAACCCAAAAGTTTTAGTAGCAAAAGCAGACCGGGACATGTTATATCCCGACCGAGACACTCAGTTTCCCGACCGGGAATGGTTGCAGTCCGAGCGAGACATTCAAAAAGATGTGACCATTGAAGAAGAGACACCACCAAAATGTGCCACATCATCAGAAAGTCAAAACACACTTAGTCAAACTAACTTCTGTCCCGACTGGAAAAGGTAGTCCCGATCGGGACTCATTGAAAGCCAAGAAGACCTAAGTTCCTGGTAGTGGCATTATCAGGCAAGTCATGACCGAGACACATGGACTCCTGACAGGGACACTTGAATAAAAACTAGTCGTTGGGGTTTTCAGCCAACCAGAAGCTGCCATGTATCAAAATTGGGTATTTTCCGACCGGGACATCATGGTTCTCGACCGGGACACTTCTCTCTGTAGACTGCATTTAATGTACTTGTAAGAGAATGTTAGAAAGAGCTATTGAACCACTTTGTAATGGCTAATTGGTAGGTAATCAGTATAAATATTTTACCAAAAGGCCATTTAATAAGAACTAACAACTCAACAAGTGCCAAAGCTATTGCAATTTATTTTCTCAATCCTTTCATTAATTGTTTTTGTATAAGGGCTCAAGTGTTAATCTTAAAACACTTGGGTTGTCTTGTAATTGGATAGTGCGAGCCAAATTACAAGGAATTGGTTGTTGTGTGAGCCACAAAACACAAGAAAAATTTGGATTGAGTGTTAGCCTTGATAAAACACTTAGTTGTGAGTGAGCTTGTTAAAACTCCAAAGATTGTAATCTAAGTGATTAGATTAGTGAATACCCAATCTAAGTTGGTCAGAAGAGTAGGGTTAGTTAACATCTGAACCTCTATAAAATTCGTGTCTCAATCCTCTCCTTTTTCTTCTATTATCTTGTAAGTGTAAATTTTTTAACTTCTCACCAATTCATCTCATCCCCCCCCCCCCCTCTTGGTGATAGTTTGGGCAACAAAATGTACAATATAATATGAATTTAGTTATTTATTTGTATTTGATATGATATGAGTTGTAAGTATTTAATATAATAAGTTAAATTAATAATTGGATTATATTATCATTGAAATTGATGACATTGCACACTGATATGTTTATTCTCTTACAATATATGTTTGAATTACTGTGAATCATATTATGAACTATCCGCCATGCTGCATTCCTGCGATTGTATTTAAAACTTTAATATTTATATGGAACATGATTTCAAGAAATTAAATTAAATTAAATTAATTTAGAGGAAATAATTAAATTAAAATGATATGTGGAAACTAATTGAATTAAATTGATATATGAAGATTAATTATGAAATTAGGATAATAGGTGGAAATGTAATAAATGATCTAAAGAAGAAGGTAAGAAAAGAGATAAAATGTGATAATATAAGATGAGTTGGTATGTTTAACCTTTATCTATTACATATGCTTGGATATATATAATTTATGTCATAATAAAATAAATAAATACATAGATAAATAAATAAATAAAATGGTATAATAATGGAATACGAATTTTGTTGTATGAGACTAATATATTATTTTCTAAATCATATATACTGATTTATTTAATTTATGCTATGATATATTATACCATGTATTCGTGTGACTGCATATGAAAACATAGATGCATATATGTATCACTAAGCTATAAATGGTTTAACGTAAGTTTTTCCGTACAGAAACTGGAGCTTGTAGATAGTAGACTATGAAGTTGATAGAGAGAGTACAAGCCCATACCAGAGGAGACGCGTCAGAACCGGTTTATGGGACAAAGACATGTTATTTTTATATGTTGTTCATGATCATGCATAAGGATTTAATAGACATGTTTTGTATATCACTAAAATATATGTTATATTTTGATAATGTATATAGAACAATAATTGGATGTAAGGTTTGGTAAGCCACAAACTGTTAATTCTAGTAGTTATGATCACGTATAATATATTTATATTATAAGATGGTATAATTAGGATAATTGAATTCATATGTCTATTTAGTTATGAATTAATAATTTAAGTTATTAAATGAAAATTTTTAATTTGGACCGATTTTATTTAGTTCATCAGTGACATTTTGCTTATTTAATGAGATTATTCCTATTATATAAGTGGAGTGTCACAAATTTTTTATTCTTTTTTGTTTATGTTACAACATTGTAAAATTTTACTATAAAAAAACTTGTAAAGTTACTTAACTTATTTTAGTTAGTGTAGTGTGGTTATTGTAGGCATTGATGTATTTTATTTTTTCTTAGTTAGTAGTAGTGAGTTGTCATTAGTTGATTGGATGTAGGGTTGTATATATAGTTAGCAGTTACCATTTTACAATGTGCGATGGAAATAAATTTTCTCAATTTTTTTTCTTCTCTCCCAGTAAAATGAGAGTTTGCAACTTTTTCAAGGTATTAGAGCATCGCTTCGATCCAAATTGATTGGTAACACTGAATCTTAACTTCAATTTCTTATTTGCATTTTCTCTTATACGATTAGTTTTTACTGTGATTGTATTACTTCATTGCTGAGATGGATAATCAAGACAGAGTTAGGATTTCTAATGTCGCAAATGTGAATGATGCCAGAGATAGAGTGAATAATGTAAGAGAACGGTATTTTTTGCAAAATTATGATCATCCTCGAATGGTGTTAATAAGAAACAATTTGACTGGTAAGAATTACCTATCTTGGTGAAGAGTGATTCTAATTGCTTTGGGGGCAAAACAAAAGATTGGCTTCATCGATGGTTCTATATTGACACCAGATGTGAATTCCGAAGACTTTGAGGCATGGAATAAGGTCAATTGCATGGTGCTAGGATTTTAATTTCAATTTCGAAGGATATAGTTGAGTCATTTCTTTATATCAAATATGATCGAGAACTTTGGGAGGAGCTAGAAAAGCGTTTTGGAGAGTGTAATGGTTCTCTATTATATCATATACAAAGGGAAATTAACTCAATCTCATAGGGATCGATGACTGTCGTTGAGTATTTTAGCAAGTTGAAGAAGTTGTGGGATGAACTAGGTTATGGATTGCCTGTACCATAATGCACTTGTAGTGCAACAAGGGTAGTAGAGGAGAGAAATGTATCAAATCAATTGATTCAATTTCTCATGGGACTGAATGACACTTATGATCATATAAGGAACCAGATGTTGGTTATGGATCCTATGCTTGGCATTAATAGAGCTTATTCAATGATACTAAGAGTGGAAAAGCAAAAGGAAGTAAATACTACTTATGAGAACTATGAGACTAATGCTATGCTGGTCAAGAACCTTGTAGGAAGAATGATAGATACATGAGAAACTTTTAAAAAGAAAGGATATAAAAGTGATAGACATTGCACACATTGTAATAAGAGTGGCCATACTAGAGATTCTTGTTTTCAGTTGCATGGTACTCCAGACTGGTTCAAGGAACTCAAAGAAAAGAAAGGGAAATCTACTGGAAAAAGAAATATGGACAATCTAGTGGATGGGGAATATGATACTCCAATGGATGCAATTTCTGAAACAGCAACAACAAAATACAATGAGCAGTTGAATCCTTCATTAGAGGCTCTTATTCAACAGGGGATTACAAGAGCTTTAAAAGGAACCATGGCAACATAAGGAGCTCAAGTGCATTTTGCTCAAGCAAACAACTATGCAGGTAATGTTTCTGACCAATTGAATTATGCTTTGCAAGCTGTGAACTTATAAGATGTAGGAACTTGAATTGTTGACATTGGGGCATCTAGTCTATTAACCGTAGGATGATTGCTCTCTATTTTGATCTTGGCAATCAAATTAATTGTTACTAACATTCTTATTAAGTGTTATTTTGATAGTGTTCAAAGTTTTAGCACATTTGGTTAAGGTTTCCTCTTTGAACAACTCACGAATTTCCTAGAGACGTATAACTCCCGATCAGGATAAGAATATCCCGACCGAGACACAACTACAGACTAGGAAGTGGTATGTCCAGATCGGGAAAACATTATCTCTAAGTGTCTCAAAGTTCCAGTAGCAAAAGCAGACCGAAAAAGGGTATGTCCTGACTGAGACCGGTATTTTCCAGACCGGGACATAAATGTTCCGACCAGGATTGCAGTGCAGACCAAGCAAAGTAAGTGACCAGACCGGGAAACCTTATAGGATGATGACCCAAAAGTTCCAATTGCAAAATCAGACCGGAACATGGTATGTCCTGATCGGGACACTCAGTTTCCCGACCGGAAATGGTTAAAGTCCGAGCGGGACATTCAAAAAGATGTGACCATTAAAGAGTAGACACCACCAAAATGTACCACATCATCAGAAAGTCAAAACATACTTAGTCAAACCAACTTCTGTCCTGACTAGGACTCATTGAAAGCCAAGAAGGCCTAAGTTCCTAGCAGTGGCATCATCGGGCAAGTCTCGACCGGGACACATGGAGTCCCGACCAGGACACTTGAATAAAAATTAGCCGTTGGGGTTTTCAGCCAACCAAAAGCAGCCACGTATTAAAATTGGGTATTTACCAACCGGGACATCATGGTTCCCGACCGGGACACTTCTCTCTGCAGACTGCATTTAATGTACATGTAAGAGAACGTTAGAAAGAGTTATAGCACCACTTTGTAACGGCTAATTGGTACTTCTCACCAATTCATCCCTTCCCCCCCCCCCCTTCCCTTCTTGGTGATTGTTCGAGCAACAATTGGTGTAAAAGCAAGGTCTAGAAGTCAAGCTTAATCAGCTCTAGCAAAGATCAACAATGGCACAAGAAGGATTCCAAAGCCTCAAACCTTATTTTGATAGGCCAAATTAGGCCCATTGGATTAGAATGGAGGCATATTTGGATAGTGAAGGCATTAATGTGTGGGATAATGTTTGCAAAGAATGGACACCACCAACAAGGAAGAATGCTGCAGGAGAAGATAAACCTCTCCCAAGAGATGAGTGGATTGAACCACATAGAAGAGCAAATGGCAAAAACAAGAAGGCCATGACCATCCTAGCAAGCTCTCTCTCTCTTGAAGAGTGTGGGAGAGTCTAATATTGTCTAACTGCCTGCAATATGTGGAGGACTTTGGAGAGCTATCATGAAGGAACAAAGCAAGTTTGTTCTAGGAAGATTCAACTCCTAATGAACGAATATGAACTCTTCAAGATAAAGCCAAATGAGACCATCACAGAAATGACAAACCGCCTACTCTTCATTATCAACAATATGAAGAAATATGGAAGACACACAAGCCTTGAAGATGTAAATAACAAAATCTTGAGAAGTCTTCTAGTGAATGACTATGGATCAAGAGTGGCGGTTATAGAAGAAACCAATGAGAATTTGAGCACCATTCCTACCGATGTGCTCATTGGCAAGATTCTAACACATGAGATGGCTCTCATGAGAGAAAAAGAGCTTGAAGGAGAAAGAGAGAAGAAGAAGCCTTTTGCTCTCAAGGCAAGCAACACCTCCTCAAAGGCTCAAGACTTAGACCTCATTAGTGATGACAGGGTGAGTGAAGAAGAGGATGAGGAGATAGCCATGCTATCTAGAAGGGTCAAAAGAATGATACTCAACAAATATGGGACTATCAAAAGCTATAAGCAAAGAGCTTCAAAATTCAAAGGCTCATCATCCAACTTCAACAAAAATAAAAAGGAG
>CATIWF010080971.1:0-15784 GCA_949630135.1 Balakata baccata | reverse complement strand
GATGTAAACCATTAGGATCCAAGTGGATTTTCAAAAGGAAAATAAAGGCAGATGGTTCAATTGATAAGTATAAAGCTAGGCTTGTGATTAAAGGTTACAGACAAAAGGAAGGCCTAGATTATTTTGATACTTATTCCCCTGTAACCAGGATTAATTCTATAAGAATGATTATAGCGATTGCTACATTGCACAATCTTGCAATACATCAAATGGATATAAAAACATATTTTCTAAGTAGAGATTTAGATGAAGAAATCTACATGATATAACCTAAAGGGTTCATTGTCCCAACACAAGAAAAAAAGTACGTAAATTGGTTAAATCACTATATGGTTTGAAGCAAGCGCCTAAGCAATGGCATGAGAAATTTGATAGTGTTATACTATCTAGTGGCTTCAAAATCAATGAATATGATAAATGTGTTTATGTCAAAAATACGAGTGACGGTTATGTCATTTTATGTTTATATGTTGATGACATGCTCATTGTTGGTAGTAATGACATGATTATCAAATCTACCAAAAATATGTTAAACTCAAACTTTGATATGAAAGATATGGGACTAGCAGATGTGATTCTAGGAATTAAAATTACTAGAAGATTAGACGGGTTGACCTTGAGTCAAACTTATTATGTTGATAAAATACTTGGTAAATTCAATAAGGATGATAACAATATTGCTAGAACCCCATTAGACTTGAGCCTCCATCTATCAAAGAATAAAGGAGAAAGTGTGTCTCAAGTAGAATATGCCCGTGTGATTGGCAGTCTTATGTACTTAATGAATTGTACAAGACCGGATATTGCTTATGCAGTGAGTAAATTAAGTTGATATACGAGTAATCCAGGGCTAGATCACTTGAAAGGAATTGTAAGAGTACTTGGGTACTTAAGGTATACTCGTAATTATATACTGCATTATACCAAATATCCAGCTGTACTAGAAGGTTACAGTGATGCTAATTGGATTTCTGATATAAAAGATTCAAAATCCACTAATGGTTATGTATTTATACTAGCTGTTGCAGTTGTGGCTTGGAAATCTTCTAAACAAACTGTTATAGCAAGATCCACGATGGAATCTGAGTTTATTGCATTAGACAAATGTGCTGAAGAAGCTGAATAGCTACGCCATTTCTTAGAAGATATTCTGAAATGGGAAAGTCCCGTGCCACCAATATGCATACATTGTGATAGTCAATCTGTAATTGGAAGGGCACAGAGTAACATGTATAATGGTAAGTCTAGACATATTCGTCGTAGATATAATACCATTAGGCAACTGTTCTCAACAGGGGTTATCGCTGTTGATTATGTAAAATCAAAGGATAACATTGCGGATCTGCTAACCAAATGGTTAAATCGATAGCAAGTTGATAAATCATCAAGGGGAATGGGACTTAAACCCGTAAGAGCATAATAAGTCGATACAAAGGAAAACCCAACCTAGTTGATTGGAGATCCCAAGATCTAGGTTCAATGGGACAACCTAATTGTAAAGACATGGAAAGATCATTGTAGGGGATATACCAAGTGAATATTGGAAATGAGGTTAAGCTATGCTTTTAATGATACATTTGTGAAAGGTATCACCTATGTGGGAGTGAAGTGGGGCCGCTTCAAAGGAGAATGTATTAAAAATTAATTCTCCAAAAACTCTTGCAGAACCAGGTAGATGTTCAAGGCCAAAATGAACATAACAATGAGAACAGAATTTTGACAAGAAAGATTCCAGTGTGGAGTGTATCATATTTACTCGAGAAAACTGAACAGTTCAATGACATCATGTCAACTGGACAGTGGGTAAATTAAATATACTTTTATAAGGGAAGGTTCAAAGGGTAACACCTACCTATCCTATACAGGTTTCAATCATCAAACTCTATCACGTAGTAAGGCTTTATTCATCTTACTTTTTCGCCCAGTTTTATTCATGTGGGGATTGTTGGAAAAATTGTGATTATGAGCCATTTTGAGAGGATAATTGAGTGGGTTCGACAATTTGGTTTTGGGAGAAAGACCAGAATATATGTTTCTTGACATGAGGACTATGAATTAATGGATTCATATGCTCAAAATGGAAAATGTGTGAATAGAAATTGAAGCTCAAAGTAAGCTCTTTGGTAAGGAGATAAAAAGTGAAAAGTGAACGTGTGAGAATTTGTCCCACATCACTAAAAATTAAAGTTAGACTTATGTTTATATATTAAGATGCATTCTTACATAGGTAAGAAAAGTAGAATAGAAGGCTCTCCCTCGCGCGCTTAGGCGCAAGGGGGTGCAAATCCATGGTCCGGGATAGGCTAATGTGCGACTTGAGTACACGAATGTCTGCCTAAAATTTCATGGTCTTGAACAAGCCCAATTTTTACAAATTATTTTTTATTTCTAGAAAATTTGGCAACACTCCTGTATTAATCCACACGACTAGCAGTCTACCATGCCCGTGTGGATCCACACGGCCAGGCCACTGATACGTCCGTGTGGATCCACACGCCCTTATCGTTGTGCTACAGTGTGTACAAGGCAAATCCACACTCCCGTTTGGAACCACTCACCCGTGTTGATCTACACGCCTATGTGGATTATGTTCTAGAATGGTCTTTTGAGCTTTTTGTCTTTTGTAATTTTAATTTCTGATATTTCAAAGATTAACTTCACCATTATTTGAGAGTTACAAAGACATTATTGGCAGCATTTAAAGGAAATTAATCACAATTAATTCCATGTCTCCTCCATCTAATATAAATAGATGGTTTTGGCTTGAATTTTAAAGTAGTTTTTGAGAGTTTACTTTGATTCTTGTTGAAAAGTTTCTTTCTTTCTTTTTCTTTTTCTTCTCAAGTGATAGGGAGTGTGACAAGTTCATAGTTCGCTGTAAGTAAATGTTGTGTGTTCAATAACTACTTGAAATCTGTTGTATCCTGTAAGACAAACGCTGGTTATCCTAAACACTAGTTTAAGAGGCGAATTTGTCTTAAGAAAATTATGTAAAATACAGACCTTAGATCATTTTTCCATTTCTCTTGTTTTGAATATTAAATTAACAATTTCTCCTTTTATTATTGTTATTCTCCTAACATTCAATTCTTACAGTCCCTTAAATCCAATAAATAAATAAATAAATTTTCTTATTAAATTCAAAACTACCCAATGTATGATTAAATAATAAATAATGCATGAAATAAAGGAGTTGACTTCGTACTGGAACGATTTGTCAATCTCAAGCTTCTCTTCATCAACTAAATCTATGATTCCAAACCTACATGCAGAAAAGCCCATACGCTAAACTACTAAAAGTTTAGTGGCATACATATTCATATAAATTCTAGCATGCAGTCATACAGTATAAGAATTCTTTTCATCAACTATTATATTATATGTCAATATTTCTTTAGAAAGAAGGAGTGTACTTGGTAAGGGAAGTCATAATTGTATATTCATAACTTGATTAAAATATTCATCACTTTGTATTAGATTTATATTACATCGCTCAATACTCGATATCCAGACTATTGTAAACGAATTGTGAATAAGAGTACTTTTAGAGCTTGGACCTCCCTATCCACTAGAATGTGCCTGTGAAAAACTGTGACTAAGTCAAGTGCGCTCTCAAAGCTTGAGCCAACTTAATTGAATAAATAGTAGCCACTAGCAAGAGGGGTTAAGGATGCTCTTAGAGCTTGAACCACCTTGACCAAATATAGATACATGAATAAATTTTATGGTACCGTAGTTACCTTAATTACATGTCATCTATCCTAGAATCCGTTCTAATACAAACAAATGGGCATTTAAAATTTTTCACATTTTTTTATATCGCAATTCATGTGTCACTGTAGTAATGTATTTATATATATTCATCATAATTCTTGTGTATCTAATGGAAAATAAATACATAAATAAATATAACTAAAATTTCTTTAAGAACATATGGAAAAGGGTCGCACCAAATAATGGATCTAAAAGCTGCAAAACGAATTGACCCAGCCATTGTCGTCCTATATAACACATTCTGCAATGAATAAGAATTATATATATGTATATATATATATATATATATATATGTATATATATATATATGTATATATATATTTCCCCTTCCTTTTCGACTTTGCAACGTGGTAGGCTGCCAAAGTGCATTTTGTCCCAATTTTTCTCAATATTTTAATTCTAATCTAAATTTTCAGTCTAATTGAACTATAAATCATGCAAATATATATATATATAACAAATAAATTCCGAAATCTTCTATTAAATCAAACATTTGATCGTACCAATATAAACAAATCCCAATCTAAATTCTTAAAAAACTATTTAATCATGCCATAAATTAATTCAACTATAATTCTTCATTTTTAAACGACACAAAAGCATGATTTTCAAATTTTTCTCAATAGAATTCCATATTTCCATGATAATATCAACCAAGCTACAGTCTAATATAGAACAACCATACAGAAATGAAATGAGGCGAATAAATATGAATATATATATATATATATATATATATATATATATATATCTCTTAAAGTCTTAATACTATTCCACTGTTCTCCCGTAATTTGGTGTCATGTCCATCAATAGTATCCTCGTCTAACATAATATATATATATATATATATATATATAATTTTGCCTTTTTAACTTAATCAGATTATTTGCATCTAAATCTCGAAGTCTTTACCAAGAACCAAATAGAAGAAAACTTACAGCATATTGAAGGGAAGAAATTGGGTCACTGCTAAAATCCTTGGGAATACATAAATCTTGAAAGAACTTAGATTGGAAATGAAGACTTGAGTACAGAGTGATTAGACGATAGAAAGAGGAGAAAATGGAGGAGATATGGTTATTTATTTTTCCCTAGGGTTCTATGTATAGATATGCATATAAGCCCTAGTAACTAAACCGTGCGCTTAAGGAGAAGGAAATCCCAATTCCATTTAGTTGCACAAAACCCTAGGTGGCACATATCCATTTTCTGATTTTGACTATATATATATATATATATATATATATATATATATATATATATATAACTTTTTTTCTTTTTATTTAATTGAATTTTTTACTTCTCTCTTTTGATCTTCAATTTTCAATTATTTCTAATTTTACCTATATTAATTTATTTTGCTTTCTTATTAAACTTTAATCCATTTACGTTCTTACTTTTAACTTACTTAAATGCCCTTCTTATACCATATTAATTTATAGATCCTATTCGTGAGTATTACAGTTACGGACCTTAGATTATACAAAGATGCAATTCTATCAATTCAATTCCATTGTTAATACTCTTTGGTATATTGAAAATGAATTTTTTATAAGTTTTGATGATCACACAAAACTGTTTAAATGGAATTTTTCCATTTAAAATATTGTTCTTTGAGGAGGCAAGATCTCGACAAACACTATCTGTGAGTTTGCTCTACGTATTATCAATTAGGAGCTGGAGATGTTAATCTCAAGCAATAATTTATTTCATCAATTCTAGAACTTGGAGAAGCCACTCTTAGATATCTTGGAAAACAAGGCATAAATCTTAAAGATTTGTCCTTAACACATATTCATTAAAAGATGCTTATGGTCTTAGAAGAGATATGTGCAGAAAGGAAACAAGGTAAAGAAGCTTTGCATTGGACTAATAAAAAGAATCTTGATTCCATTTGTAATCATCGAGATTTGCAAATCAAATGTGGAAATCACAAAAATTGTGATTGTAAGCATTATAAGAAGAAAAAGCATTTTAAGAAATACAAACATTCTTCATCCTGACCCAAAAAGAAGAAATTTAAGTTCTTTTGGAAAAAACAACAGCATTTCAAGAAAACAAATAAGTGTTATAAATGTGGAAAGAAATGACACTTTGCAAAAAATATCCTAACTGGCCTAAACAAGTTGTTTGATTAATTCAACAAATCCAAGATAAAGCTGATGTTGAATCTTTATTCTCAGAAGAAGATGAATTTTCTCCTGATTCCTTTATTGGAATTAGCAACAGTGACACCAATTCAAATGCTTATGAAGAAAGTTTCCAAATAATCCAGCTTGATAGAGTTCTACAGCTAGAACATATTGCCCAAATATCCAAAAAAACATCTAATACCCTCTTGTCCAATAAAACTTTTCATTGAAAAATATGATAAGCCTATTAGAGCCATTGTCTTCATTGACATTGGAGCTTATCAAATCATAGTCAACTCAAAACTCTTTTTAGACCACTTCTAGAAAACTCATATTGAATTTTTCAAAGTTGTTGATGGATATTATTTTCCATAGACCTTACAGCCAAAAAATACCTATTGAAATCTAGTTCTTACCCAATTGTTTAGTCTAGACTATGGTATTGGGCTCAATATTACCCAGTAAAGATATTCTTATTGGATTTTATGTCATCAGCCAATTACCTCACTTGTCTATTGGAGCTTAGGGCTTAAAATAAAAATAAAAAAAAAAGGTTTTTGCATATACTACAACATCAAATTTGTTCACAATTTCTTTGGTGTCTCATTTTGATGATCTTTAGGCTCAAATCATTAGCATGAGCTGTGTAGAAAGCCATACAATGCTCCAATCCTTTTTGGACTAGATTAAAGTTTTTTTTATATCTCTATCATTCAAACAGAATGAAGATGTTAATCCTACAAAGGCTACTCATCCTGATATGAATTCTAAAGATCAATCCTTAGTAATTCAAGAATGTTCACAATTATTACAGCAAGAATTAATCGAACCAACCAAATTTGATTGGGCATGCAAAGCTTTTTAAGTTAATAAAAGATTTGAACAAATCTGTGGCAAGAAAAGGTTTGTGATTGATTATAAGCCTTTGAATCATTTTCTCAAAGATGATAAGTTCCTATTGCCAACAACTTCTCTTTGTTCACTTTCCTCAAAGATGCAAGAGTTTTCTCAAAATTTGATCTCAAATATGAATTTTGGCAACTTGGTATTCAGAAGGAAAAGAGATACGAAACGACCTTCTATATTCCTAACCATCACTATTAGTAGATAGACATGCCTTTTGGCCTCAAGGTGGCCCCATCTCTTTTCCAAAGGCAATGACATGTATCTATGAACCGATCTTATCCTCAACTTTGATCTATATTAATGATATTTTTCTTTTTTTTCAAAGATGAGGTGACACATAAACAACTTTTGCAAAAGTTTACAGATCTCACATGCCAATATGAGATTATGCTTTCTGAAAAGAAAATGCTTATTGGAAAGCAGGAAATAGACTTTCTCGGTATGACCATCAAAGATGGGATCTACCAACCTTGTCACTATATTGGTAGTGAATTACTACAATTTCCTGATCAAGACCTATCAGTTAAACAAGTCCAACAGTTTTGGGGTGTTGCTAATTCATTAAGTGAGCTTATCCTTTGAGACAGCTTTTGAAAAAGAAGTCTCCACTATAGACAGAAGAATAAACAATGGCTGTTAAAGAATATGTGCATTCATCTTACTTTGATCATTGCACCATCAAGGCAACTAGTGAGGAACAATTTGTTTCCTTAGAAATCCCTCTAGAGTTCCTACCTCTCAAGAAGAAAGATGATTATACACATATGCATTTTGGAGCTATCGAGCTTGCTTTATCCTATCATGGAAGAAAAGGCCTTCTAGTCTTTGCTAGATTAACTTTACTAGATAACAGATACATGTAGTATCAACATGCTATTATTGGTACTACATACACATCTTTAAATGCTGGTACTCTACTGTTTATGTTTTATCCCAACTTCAATTTATCTCTTAAAGATCCTCATATGCTCTCTAAACTAAAGGTTTAGGTGCAAATCACTAGAGCACCACAAAGTCATGTCAGCTGCTATTGCTACTCTTCACTCTCAATTGATTTATAGGGTCCAAAATCATGCCCTATATCTTTTACCTCCTCTATCAAATAAAGCACTATTTATAGTGGCTAATGCATTCTAGAGATGAATTGGTGAAATTGTTACCTGACACTCGGATAACAAATTATGAAAAAACTCATAGCATATCTCAACCAATTCAACATCCTAGAATCTTGTTTTCATAAAAAAGCGAATGAAACAGTTGAAACAGAGTTTGTTCGGACTAGAGACCCTAACACTAGCTCTTCCATTTTCTCAACATAGTTCATGATTAAGCCTTTTGAGCATGAAAGCAATTTACAAGTTATAGGCTTTAATTCTAAAGGAAGACCAATCTATTCCAAGTTCCAAGGTGATTAGAACGTCTTGAACTTTAATTGCAGATGTGAAGTTTGCTTACATGATGTGTTGTATGCTAGTTATAAGGAAGAATCTTCTTCCTAGGAAAAGAAGAAAAAGAAAGAAAAGTCTGGAAAACGATTATACCGAAGATATGATGATGAGGATCCATCTGTAGGCCTGCTTGGCCAACCTTCTGGAAATTATGATTATATTTTCTAGATTTTTGAATTGAAATCCTTTAAAGTAAAAATGCCTACACCATCAAAACCTCATTGGGATGAGACTTTGGAGCCATTCCCAAAACCTCCACCTCTAGCACCACTACTTCCTATTTATAGGAAAGGATTACAATGGATTAAGAAGTATGAAACTAAATGGGTTCCTAAACCCATCAACAATTCTCCCCCTGTTCAAATTCTTATTCTTGAGTTTGTATGTTCCAACCATCTGGATATGATTTTCCTTCTTCACAAGAAAGTATGGATCTAGCTAAGCAGGTAAAACGGACTCCACATGTTCGAACTCCAAGTCCAAATGCACCTGGGAGACCAAGAGAAGTTATTGTTAGAGAATCAATCCTCAACTGGCAAACTGACAATACCTTAGCACAAAATTCTATTCTACACAAAATTGAAATTAAAGTTGAACAAGTTTCTACAAAGGTTGACATGGTAGAATCTACAATGAAGAGCCAACACAAGATTTAATATGAGTTTATGTTTAAACGTCAAGGATAGATCATGACTCTCCACAATGAACTTATGCAGATGATATAAAAACAAATCTCTGGTTCTATTTTTCAGCAAAAGCAAGAAGAAATTATGAGTTTGAAAAAACAACTTTCTCAAGTAGAAAAAAATTTGCATGTCAAAACTCCTTCTAACTCTTTTGCTTTCACAATCACTCATCCTTTACCTATGGTTGTATTTTACATGGTTTTTTCTATGTTTTAATTGCATTGATACGGTTATGATTCATGCACTATAAGAAACTGTCGAAATAGAGATAACTAATTAGCGACGAATCAAATTTGTCACTAACAGTAATGAATGTGCAAGGGATTAGCGACGAATAGATAGCATAAAATTTCAATTTAATTAGCAACGGATCAGCAAGGGATTAGTGATATGAGCCCGTCGCTATATATGGTGCCATTAAAAGGTGTAAATTTTTTTGCGATAGTTAGACGACAGATTAGAGACATATATGTTTAGTGACGGAGTGAGAATTTGTTGCTAATAGTGGTGATAGTATGGAAACACAACACTTTAATTAAATAAATGTAGTGATAGATTGTGTCCCTTATTAATCTGTTGCTAATTGTGGTGACATAATGGAAATACAGTGTTATGGTTATATGAATGTAGCAACTTATAATTGAATGACAACGTTCCACTCCCTCCCCCTTTTCTTCCCCTAATTATCTAAAACCCTATCCTCATTTCATACATACCCGCCCCTTTCCATCTCCTTTATACTCTCTCTCTCTCTCTCTAACAGCTATCCCTCTCTTGAATCCACTTTCTCTCTCTAACAATGGGCCTTTCTCTCTCTCTAAGGTCAATAATATTGAAATCTTCATTTCTCTCTTTTGTTCTTTTTTTTTTTTTAAATTTCATTTTGAAATTTTAGTTCATCTGCAATTTAGGGTTTATAAAGAAGAAGAAGAAGAAGGTGCAAATGTTAGGAAGGTGCAAATGTTAGGTTTTTAATCATTTCTATTTAATTTATGCTTTTTTGTTGTTGAATTTTAGAGCTTTTTCAGGTTTTTAATTCTTGTTAATATTACAATTTTATGTTTAGATTTTACGCAGTTGAAAATCTAGAGTTTATTAACATGTCTAATAGAGTAATTAGTCTCAAGGATAAGATCTAATATCACTTGGGTTAGGTAACGGGAGTTGACACATTGTCCATACTCTGAACCGAGTGGGGGTATAAATTGGTGAAAAGATAAATTGCACATAAATTATCTATGGAAAGGTTTGTAGTCAAAACCACTAACTTTCTAGTTAATTGGGGTTCATAATGTGTTGCTATATATCGCTCATGACTTGCTTAAATTAATTGATAATTTGTGGCTAACATAAACGGGAACCTAATGGGTCAGACGCTTTGGAGATGTAAAGAATGAGTAAAATGGTTTTGGATAAGATCTAAAAATATGAGAGAATTATTTCGAGTCAGTTCGTGATAAGATCGCGGAAAAAAATTACTCGGGGGGGTTAATAGGCCCATACGGGCCTATGCGGGCCCCTTAGCCTAGTAGGCCGATTGGCCTACCAGGTAGGCTAGCTGGGCCTACCCAGCAGGCCCAGGCGGGCTACGCGTAGCAACTCACCAATTCTCTTAATTTTGGCCATTAAGGCCATTAATCCAAAATAACTCTCATTTCTCCTCTCTTAATTTTTGGTCAATAAAAACTGATATTTTTTGGATCTAAAACACCTCAATAGATAGAAAATTGACAAGAAAAATTTTTAGGAGAAGAAAAGTTTTTTTGAGGCATTAAGAAAAATTAAAGAGTTTAATTTTTCTCTCATATGAACACACATCATTGCTAGCACTTTAAGGTATGTTCAAGCCATTTCCAAGTGGGTTCATTCTTTTATCTTTATGTGCAAATTGTTAGAGACAATCCGAGATTGGATTGTTGTGGTTTGCTATAACTCAACAAGGTGAGAAGTTGAAGAAAAATCAAGAAACTATAATGGTATAATTTTTGAATTTTTCTTTTGTTAAATTAGTTTTAATTGGCACAAGTCAATTCTCTTGTTTCAGGTTTTGAAAAATTTTAAATTCTGCTGCATAATATGTATGTGATACATGCTCATAACCCAACATCTATACCCCATTCGGTTCAGAATATGGATAATGCGTCAACTCGCTAAACTGACTACGTCACACCTACCTCAAGTGATGTTGGATCTTGTCCTTAAGACTAAGTACTCTATTAGATATGTCACTGAAGACCATCTTCATGACATTTCCACTCTAGCCTAAGATTCCCGAGTAATGTCCTAATAAGTGGCTATGGGTATTAACTTTGAAATATACATTAAAAACTAAAAGGTTAGGCTAGTTTTATGGGTTGAGTTTAATTATCTTCAGATATTCAAGTTAAGCATATGGATTTACTTTTGTATTTGAATTATAGTTCAAGTAATTATCATATAAATTTTCTATTTTGTGTTCAAATAATTTGAATATAATTAGGAAAAAAAAGTTTTATTGAATGTTGAAAAAGTTCTTTTGCACTGTAAACCAATATTCTTTCAAGTTTAATTAACCTGTAAAGTTTTATGCTTCTTGAAATTAGTACAAATGTAGTTATCAAGACTATTTTTATATATTTCAATTGTGCACATATAAACCATAATATTGTCTTTGCCCACACAAGTAGATAGTTATTGCTTTAATAACATATTAATATTATCCAACAGAGTCTTGAAAATCTCATGATATCTAGTAAGCTTATATGTCTTATATTGAATACATTTTCCATGAGAAAATAATTGAAATGGATTTTGGATTTATCTTAAGGGAATATGAATGCAATGGGTACCACTTATGTTTGAATGGACAAACATTGACTTGCTTATGTCTTCTTTTGAAGAAGTTAGGACAGTGATAATAGAATCTTTAAAGAGCCTGGTCTTCTTTTCCAACTTCCCTCATTCACTTTTTGAGTCAAGGTTTGTATATCCAATGGTTGTTTCTTAAGATATTCAATGAGAGTTGGTAAAAAATTGCATAACAGTCAGTGGAAAGGCAACTCCTCTGTGGTTGAATGTAAATTAAGATGAGATTTGGAGTCTAATCACCTTGAAATTTATTTTGAAGCTATAAATTGTCATCCAAACTGTTGACATTTAGGGTGATTGATCTCTATTTTGATCTTGACAATCAAATTAAATGTTACTAATGTCTTCATCTAATGTTGTTTTGATAGTGTACAAAATTTCAAGTCAATTGGATTTGATTTGCTTAATGAACAAATCGGTCAAAAATTGAATGACAGTTTCCCCCTCGGAACATGCAGTTTCCCCCTCAGGAAAAATATGCCCCCTCAGGAAAAGGTTCCCCCTCGGGACAAAAAGTTTCTCCCTCGGGAAGTACTCGATTTCAGCATTCCAAAAGTTCTAGAAAGTTGTTCCGACCGGGAAATATAATTTTCCGATAGGGAAACATGTTTTCCCAACCAGGAAACTCTTGTCCCAATCGGAAAATTTGATTGAGACTAGCCATTGAAGAAAAGGAAAAATCCAAGGCTGCCACGTGTAAGGCTCCAACAAATATATGAATTTTCCAACAGGAAAACATGGTTTCCTGACTGGAAAATTGTCTCTGTCAGATAACTTTTAGTCAATCTTTTCTAGAATGTTAGAAATAGTTTTGGCACCATATGTAACAGCTAATTGGAAGATAAACACTATAAATAGACCTCCAAAAGGCCTTAGAACATAAGAGCTTGATTTTAAGTGTGCCAAAACTCTTGCAATTTTAATTCTCATCTCTTTTGTAAGAAAGATCAAAGTGTTAACCTTAAACACTTAGGTATAGGTTGTAAGAGTGATCCTAGTGAGAAAACCTCTTGTTTAAGTTGTGTGTGAGTCTGTTCAAAACACAAGGAATTGGTTGTTGTGTGAGCCTTGCGAAAACACTTAAGTTGTGGGTGAGCTAGGAAAACTCTCTAGTTGTGAGTTAGCTAGGAAACTCTCTTGTAATCTCAAGTTAGGATAGTAAAACTCCCAATTGCGGTTGAGGAGAGTACTAGGATTTGTTAACACTCAAACCTCTATAAATCCTTGTGTGCAATCTTCTCTTTCTCCTTTACTTTCTATATTTTATTTGTACATTGCTCAAACATTCAAAAAAATCCATTAAGCCGAAAATTTCTATTTGTCACCAATTCAACCCCCTTCTTGGTGCTCCATATTTCCAACACAGGCCTTAACTTCTTAAGATGTAATATCATGCATACTATGTAGATGTTGTGTCTCCATTGTCTATAGACTATATTGCAAAACATTAGCAAACAACTACTTAAGCAACTTAATTATTATGTTTAAAGGCATATATGTTTGTAGCTTCACCAAGAATGGCAAAGAATTGCCATTTTTCTACCATCATAAATCATAATGCATATGTTTTTGAGGGTCTTTATTGATGTAAATGTCTCATCAAGATTTTCAAGTCACTTCCTTCTCAATGGTTAGTTCATTTTGCACTTAATTATCACATCAGATGCCTAAAAAATGACTCGTAATTCTTGATATGGAGATACACACTCTTCTTTTGGAACGACTAATGTCATATTAATTCTCACTAATATGTATCACAGCTAAGAAAAAAGCAGATTGGTATGTCATAAAATGAACACTTTCTTTTCAGCACTTTCTTTAATACTTGCTTTATAATTAGTCCACACCATCAAGTATAATTTTTCATATTGTGAACATGGGCTTGTTCTGATTAATGAACATTGAAGGACCCAAAGTCCAAAGAATGACATCTTCCATGAATGACTACTAATCGACATAGAATTAAAATTTGTGCATTAATAATTGGGAGCAGGAGGATTGGCTGGTTGGTACTTTCCAATCAAATTTGTATACTAATAGGATTCGGATCAAGATGGCCATTACCATCTTAACGTGGTGTTTCGGTTTTTAGATAATAAATTTATAAAATAAAAGAAGTGAACATTCTAGTTTTTTTTTTTCCATTTGTACATTTTTGGCCAACAAATTGGATGTGATACAACCTTTCACGTTGTCTTTTGTTGGATGTGCCACTTGTATGTCATGTTCATTGAGCTGTTACTTGACTTTTAATGTTAAATTCAAACGTGTCAACTCTGTGTTTGTATTCTTCTAAGTATTTACCAATCAAGAGTTTGTCAGTTGATAATAGTCACAATTTTAATAAGGATCATACTTTCATGCATGCAAAATATACAACTTGATCATACAAGGAACGCTCACAAATTATATTTTGTATTCTACCTGAGCTTTTTATTGGTGTATTATTAAAATAAAACACAAGTACATAGAAACACAGAGTTGCATACATTTCTATAATTCTATGTTTTTCTGCACCAAGAAAGCAATCACCAAAGTGCTACCTTGATAATAGGATTGAAAATGACTGCCTGGCTGTATTCATAACTGATCCAACAATGCACAAACTAATTTACGTCAGTGTCTCCATCAGTAGTAAAATTCATTTCAAATAAGTTATTTAATTAATCACAACATCTATGACTACTAGCTCAGACCTGCTCCATGCAAAAATAGTGATGGAAATCATTTTTTTTTTTTTTACTTATCGCTGGAAATTTTGTTGGGTAGGTCCCTCCATGAATCCTTCTTACAGGACTTGATCCGGTAAATTACATTTTAACTTCTTAAGATTCAACAACGATATTATATGCACATGATAATTTTGTAAGTTCTTGTATTGGGATAATTATTTTCCATTAATGTTCCAAAGTTATGTACTTATAAGTCTAATCAGTCTTATTGTTCTGTTTTTTAATTTTGCTTCTTTCTTTTCATATTATTAGGATGTTTATTTTTTGTTCATGAAGAAAGTGCATTGTCTTCTTGATCTAGGATTATGGTTTAGCAAGACTCCAAAGTGCATTGTCATGTTGATCTGGGATTAAGGTTTAGCGGGACTCTAGGTTTAAACCTTATGAAGTTGCGATCACTAGATAGTCTCCTAGGGGGGATGTCACATGTATTTATGATAATCAAGAAGTCCGACAACTCATTAAAGAGGTTTTTATAGAATTTCTAAGTCGAGACAACAACAGCAACAAGATCAATGGTATTAGGACCGCCATTAGTGTTCTTTTCTATTTTTTTCCTTTATATGTTCAGATTTATAGAAATATAGTTGAATAACTTTGTATGTATTATGGAGTTTTTATTTATTATATTTGATTTCAATTTCAATTTTTTAAAAGTAAATTATTTTTTATTTAAAATATGAATTATAAAATAAAATTAAAAAAATTTATTCAATATTAGTGATGACTATTTTTATCGCATTTTCTGTATTAATATAATATTCTCGACCGTCCATACATGTATTGTCACATGCATTTCATTTGGACATATTCATTTTATAAATGTCTGTCACACGAAACACATGCATACATAGAATTTTTAGCTAGACGAGTTCATGAGATAGACTTGACACGGGTCAGTTTATCGCAATAGGATCAAGTCGTACGTGTCTAGCTATAATTTAAATAAGGACACAAGATATTAAAAATGAAATTAAATAAATGATTACTTTTGAAATAAAGGATATTTAGCATAGTTAAATTAAAGTAGACAATTTGACTATATAGTACTTTGGCACTAAGTACTTGTAATTATATAGAGAAAATAATAATAATAATAATAATAATTAATTAATTAATTATTATTTATTTAAATTATTTAAAAATAATATATCAGAAAAAAAAGTAAAAAGTAAAAAAAAAAAGGAAAAACAGAATTTTAAGTCGGCAACTTTGGGATAAAAGAGGCAGATTTGGCCCTTCTACTTTTAGCAGCCATT
>CATIWF010080940.1:0-23679 GCA_949630135.1 Balakata baccata | reverse complement strand
GACTTTATATAGTTGATTAGAGCTTAATTAATCTTAATTGAGCTTAATTCTTGCTCCTATTGGTCAATTAAA
This sequence comes from Balakata baccata, assembly GCA_949630135.1. Taxonomy (NCBI): domain Eukaryota; kingdom Viridiplantae; phylum Streptophyta; class Magnoliopsida; order Malpighiales; family Euphorbiaceae; genus Balakata; species Balakata baccata. The sequence goes on along the minus strand of CATIWF010080940.1, from coordinate 23,607 downwards.
AGTAACCAAAAAGATAATTTGGATTTTATCCAAATTAATCCAAAATAAACTTTGACTTTTGACTTTTTCCACCAACTTTTCAAACTTTTCAATTTAGTACATGAGCAAATTTATTTTCTTAAAGTTCATATCTCAAATGACCTTATCTCCTCAAATTGAACATACCAATATTCTCAGAAAAATTTTCTCTTCGGAATGGTCTTTCCGATTTTGCAAAACGATCACCAGTGCGAAAATTTCATTTTTGCAGTTTAGTCCTTTTTCTAAATCATGCCTGAAAAATTCATCTGAAGTCCGATTTCTAAATTATCAGTTTTAAAAATCTTAGAATTCAATTGTGATCACTTTGGCATCATTGCGATAGTAAACGCATATCTCTAACTCTCAATTGGAATATCAGACTATAAATCTACACCGGGAACATTATTTATATAAATCGGAGCCCTTAACCTCTAAATATCTCCATATAACTTCACCTATGGCCTTAAAATATTATTCTCCCCATTATGGTATGCTTAACTCAAATTCTTACCGCTGGGCAAAAACCTTGTATTCCCGGGCCAGTCCGTTGCCTTGATTTACGTGTATAACACGAAATTGCAACGTTTCATCAAATCATCTCAATATTCATATTAAGCATCATATTATCATATTAAATTAAATTTTTCTCACTTATATGTTCGTATTTAGACTCTGGTCGGTACGCTTATGTACTGTGGTACAAACGATAATAATACACGTATACGGTTAAGGTCTATATCGCAGACGTGACAAGACACATTAATGAAAAATCATATCATAACCATCATATTGTATATAAAAGTGTGAATAAAGGAGACATACAAATTTAAAAAGAAAGAAGATTTAATTTAATAAAAAAATATTATGAAAGCATGGCAAAAAAAATAATGATAGCATATTGTCATTTAAAGTACAACAATAATGGTTTTCAATAAAATATTGAATTTATATAATGGTAAATCCATGCACGTAATATATAATATGAATTTCAAAATACTGAGTACAATTCTTATAAGTTATTTGAGAAGTAATAATTTTTTAATGATTTTTATATAGTTAAATAATTAAAAACCCATATAGGCCAAAAGCCCTTGGTCCATCCCAAAAGCTAGTTGTTAAGGGGAGGGAAGCTAGACCCATGTAAGCACCACAGATCATTGCGATGGTTCTGATGTGCGATCTCCACCGCGCTCCGCATGTCGTATCACCTACGGACCGAACATCATGACTCTGATACCAATTAGGCCCATATAGGCACAGAGCCCTTGGTCCATATGGTTACGTTTAGATTGATGACCAAAGAAGTGTTTACTATTCATGGAAACAAACTCTATCAATACTGTATCTGCCCCTATCTTTCTTTCTCCCTCTTCTTTTTTCAAAACAACCTTTAGCAGCAAAATAGATTTTCTCTATAAACTTCATCACATCCCAGATGAAAAGAAAACTTTCATTACTGATATTCATTTTCTTAGTCCTTAATGATGCTTATAATAAAGCAAAAACTACATGGAAGACTCACTTCAAGTCTCTTGTTCAAAAGCCTAACAAATCTGTCAAGGAGTATGTTCAATCATCATCTTTTGATGACTGCATAATTAAAGCCACAGGAGAAGAACAATTTGTCTCCCTAGAAATTCCCCCTGAATTTCTACCTATGTGGAAAAAGGAAGGTTTCTCTCACCTTCACTTTGGTGCAATCAGGCTTGCTCTTTCCTATCATGGAAGGAAGGGATTACCAGTCTTTGTTCGATTGGCTTTACTATACACCAGATATCTCCAGTATCAATATGCTGTAATTGGTACTGTTGAGACCTCTCTGAATGCTGGAACAGTCCTGTTCACATTTTATCCAAATTTTAATTTGTCCCTTGAAGATCCGCATGTGCTCTCAGCACTAAAGGTTCAAGTTCAGATCACTGGTGCTCTACAAGTTATATCAGCTACAGCTGCTACTCTCCACTACCAGCTGATTTACAGAGTCTAGAATCATGCTCTGGATCTTTCAGTTCCTGTCCCGAATGATGCCTTGTTCATAGTCATTGATGCTCAACATGTACCAACCTGTGTACATATCCCAAGGCAAATCTCCAAAGGTGAATTGGTAAAGTTGTTACTAGACATATGGGTAACTAAGTATGAAAAAATTCATAGCACATCTCAGCCAATGCAGAATATGGAGCTTGTTTCATGAAGAAAGCTGATGGAACTGTTGAAACAAAATTCATCAAAAACACTGAAGCCAGTTCTAGCACTTTAATGTTTGCAACACAGTTCATGATTCAGCCAGTTGAAATTGAAGAAGGTTTACAAATCACTGCTTTTGATGCTGCTGGTAAACCATGTCATTATATATTCCAAGGAAAGTATATGGTGTTAGATATAGACTGTCAATGTGAAGACTATCTATATGACTCTTATTATGGAGAATATGAAGATTTTCCGAGGAAGCAAAAGAAGAAGAAGAAAAAGCCCCATCTGGGTTCTCACAAGGTCATGAAAAGAAAATTTGATGATCACGATCCTTCTGTTGGCTTACTGGGACAATCCAGTAGGAAATATGACTACGTAGTAAATTACTCTGAACCACCGTCTTTCAGAGCAAAGATGCCAACGCCAACCCATCCTGATTGGGACGACCATCCTCAACTCAGCTCCTAGAGCCTAGAATCATGCTCCTCCTCTTCCAGTTTACAACAAGGGTCTAAAATGATTTAAGAAAAATGAGCCACAATGGATTCCAAAGGCAAATCCTCTTCCTCAACCAATGCTGGTTCCTCCTGTCTGTATGTTTCAACCAGTTGAAGATGATTTTCCTACACTACAAGAAAGTATGACAGACCCAGTTAAGAACATCAAGAGTACTCCTTGCATATGATCTCCTAGACCTGATGCTCAAGGAAAACCTCGAGAAATCTCAGTCGGAGAATCAGTGCTAAATTGGCAAACAGAGAATGCTTTGGCACAAAATTCCACTTTGCGAAGGCTTGAAACAAAGGTGGATAGAGTTTCAACCAAAGTAAATCTCGTTGAGTTCTCTATGATGAATCAGTTCAACTTCCAACAAGAGTTCATGCTTAAACTTCAAAAGCAGATTATAGCTTTTCACAATGAACTGATGCACATGATCAGAAGTCAGATTTCTAGTCCGCAATTCCATAAAAAACATGAGGAGATAACTAGGCTAAAACAACAATTGTCTCAGGTGGAAAAAGATCTGCAAGTTAAAATCCTATTTAACCCTTCTCCCTTTACAAGTACCTTACCCTTACCAGAAACTACTGTCTCTTTCACTCCCATTAATCCTATTGTTGACCCTATCCTCCTTTAGCATGAAAATTTCCAAAAGATGCTTCGTGCTCAGATTCGTAAACCAAAATCTTCAAAAAAGAAGCAGACCACTTCTGCTCCTCTAAAACATACTCAAACTACAACTTCCTCTAGTACACCTGTTCATAGACCTGGAAAAGAACCTGAATCACAGCTTCCTAATCACTTTTTATAGGATTCTCAAGATCCTTTCCAATATCTGGTTTAGGATCCTTCTAAAAAAGAATCAGCTACCCAAAATCACCTTGGAAGTTCCACCTCAAAAGATGTTTATACAACTTCCAACATAACCATTGAGTCTGATATAGAGTTATTTTCAGAACCTTCTTCTGAAGTTATTTCTTCATCTGCCAGCACATCTGAGTCAATTACTACAGCTCCCTCTATAAAAATGGCAGGACCACCTTATCAGACTAATCCAGCTTCTTTTGAATTCTCAATGGCAGCAGATCCCACAGATGCCTTCTTTTCAAAACCTTCAGAAGATGAAGCTGGGGATCATACAACAATGAGTCCTATAGTTCCTGCTTCTCAGAAAAATAAATCTAAGCCTGTAAATGGTCCGTGGTTTTCTATGGATGACGTTCCTCATCAGCAAAAGAGAAATCGCCTACTAGAAATGCTAGCATGGCTAGAAATAAAACAAAAGGCTGGAGTTCCCATTCAGGAAATTCTATAAGAGTTCACCACTCGATTTGTAGGCAATTTGAAAGAATGGTGGTTGAGACTTCCTGAATACAATAAGATGCAGTTTCACCAAATTCCTTCTCTTGTCAATGTTTTATGGTATATTGAGAATGAATTTGTTGGCAGCTCTGCCGATCTTATAGAAATAGTACGAATGGAGTTTTTCCAACTCAAGTGTTGTTCTTTAAGGAGAAAAGACCTGGATACACATTACCAAAGAGTTTGCAATAGATACTATCAACTTGGTGCAGAAGATGTTAATCTGAAGCATCAATTTATCTCCTCAATTCCAGAAGAATTGGGAGATGCAACTTTTAGGTATTTTCGTAATCACGGAATCGCTCTAAGAGATTTGACTCTGGCTCAAGTTTATCAAAAGATGCTTATGGTTCTTGAAGAATTATGTTCAGCCAGAAAACAGATAAAAGAAGCTCTTCTCTGGAGCAACAAGAAAGAAATGAATTACTTATGTAAAAGGCCATATCTTAATATAAAATGTGCTGACATAAAAGACTGTAATGGCAAACATTGCAAAAAGAAGGTGCATTACAAAAAATACAAACAGTCTTCATCCTCTTATCCACACAGAAAAAAGAAGAAGTTCAAATTCTTCAAAAGGAAGCAGAAAAGAAACAAGAGAATTGATCGATGTTATCTTTGTAGAAGGAAGGGACATTTTGCAAAACAATTTCCAAATCGGCCTAAACAAGCAATCCAGCTTATCCAACAGATCTATAGTGCTTATGATATGTATCTTGAAGAAGTAGATATCGAATCCCTCTTTTCTAAAGAAGATGAGGTATCTCATGATTCTTTCATTAGAATAAAAAACGAAAATAGTGATTTTGATACAGAAGAAAGCCTTCAGATTGAGCCCGGTCCACCAGACCTAATTGGATCATTTTCCCATAAATCCAAAAGACAACTCATTCCTTCCTGTTCTGTCCAACTTTTCACTAGTAAATATGATAAGCCCATCAAAGCCATTGCTTTCATTGACACTGGGGCTTATAGGACAATAACCAACCCTAAACTCTTTCCGGACCACTTTTGGAAAATTCATACTCAGCTTTTTAAGGCTGCTGATGGAGATTATTTATCCACATATCTTATTACTGTCAAACCCATAACAATTTATTAATCAAATTATTTTATTTTATTTATCTTATTATTTATTAAATTAATTAACTTAAATATTAATAAGTAATAAAATAATTAAATAACTTAATAAGTAATAAAAATATATTATAAGTAATGAACATACAATGGACAATCAAGTTCAAAATAATGTACAATTAATTTATTATTACTAAAACTATAAAATATTTACTATCTCTATTTTATATATGACTCTTAATAATGGAAAAATTAACAATTTAATAGAATTTGAGATAAACATTACTCCTATAATTCACTGCGAATAAAATATTATAATAAGATGAAATAAATTAATAAAAAAATTATATAAAAATCAAATAGTGATTAATGACGAGTCCAATATTTAATAATCACGTGTAAAGCACGTTATGAAAAACTAGTTTTTTATAAAAAGAGGATAAAGAAGCAGATCAAGATGACTCCATTAATATGAGTTAAAAATATTATTAGTACAGAAAATTATTATTAGTTACAAAATGATATTAAAACTTTGATTTATTGCAATTTAGTACCAAAATTTTCATAAATGTTGCAATTTGGTATCCAAATCAAAATTTTAGTAAAAAAAACTAATATGGTATGTTGATCAAGTGACGTAGTATGCTAATGTAGCATGCTAATAGGTTGACACATTATTTTGTTTGATCGGAATTTTGACTTGGACACCAAATTACAACATTTATGAAAACATTAATACCAAACTGTGATAAATTAAAGTTTTTTTATAATATTTTGCAACTAAGTGATAAGCTTCGTTACCAATAATAATATTTTTGAAGTGTTAGGAATTCCAATCCACGCAATCTAATGCTTAAATTTTCCTAAAGTAGATCAATGTGCATTAATTCCTTGTTGGCCTTGAACATTAAGGATTATTAAAGTTTCTAGATAATAATTAAGACAACAAATTAAGGATATTATTAACAGTCAAGCTCTATCAAAATTTTTCTGCTTTCATCATCATTTATATCATAATTGAATATAACTTATAATAAATTTTAGTTTAGTGGTATTGGTCTGGTGACCGGAACATTTGAGATATCTCAAGTTCGAATCTCTAGTAAAAAAAATATAGTAATTGAATATAAATATACAATTAGCAGAATGCAAACTTCATCATTTGTTTCATTGATGGTGCTTAATTTTCATTTCACCAAAATTTCCTGTGCTTCATGATTGCCAAAGGAAAATACCCACCTATGGAACTTGATAATGATTTTTAAAGCTACCTTTTTTTTTATTATTTTTTCTTTTTAATTTTATTCAGTGATAATTTCTGACAATCCTCCACCAAAACCAGTTGCAAACTGTCCATGCTTACTACAACATTCATTCATATAACTCTTACAACAACCCCCAATTTCCCTCTTCTCCAAGCTCACACAAGCTTCCATTGTTGATCTTCTTGTTTCAGTATAATTCACATCATCATGAATATCATCAATGTCAGAAAAGCAAGTAGATTTGCTGTTATGACCATTACAACAATTGTTGACAACAGGGTGGAGCTGCAGCTGATGATCAACAATCTTCTCTAATGAATCATCCTCAATGTTAATTTTTGTATGGTCTTTATCAGAGTGTTTAGAGTGGCAATGATCATTTGTTTTCATCTCCTTGGCTCCTTCTTCTTTATGATCATGAGTAGAATGGTTTGAATTAGCAAACGAATTGCAGCTTTGACCACAACACTGCTTCTCTGACAAATCTGAACACTTATTTGAGCTCATTACTGTTTGATGATCAGTAGTACTCTGACATGTTAAAGCACAATTCTGAGAGCCTTGAGTACTTCTGCATGATTTGTCCTGCTTCGGGTTCGAGCAACAATTGCTGTGGTTATGATTAACTTTCTTACTAGCTGATGATGATTTGCAGCATTTTCCTCCATGGTTATGGCTACCGCGTAAAAGCAACATGCTGTTGAAGATCACAAGCAAGCATGTTCCAACATCAACAAGAACAGCTGCCCAAATAAGTGGGTGACCAGCAAAAGCCAGGGCAAGGATACCAGATTTCGTAGAGATTGATATAATCACATTCATGATTACTTTCCTACGAGCTTTCCTAGCAAGCTTGATCGCTTTCGGAACTTTCTTAATATCATTGGACATAAGAATCACTTGCCCTGTCTCTGTTGCAAGTGCTGAACCTGAAATGCCCATTGAAATGCCAATGTCAGCTGTCGCCAATGCAGGAGCATCGTTCACGCCATCCCCCATCATCGCGGTTGTCCCTTCGTTCTTGAATTCCTTAATAATTGAGGCCTTGTCCTCCGGCAGGAGTTGAGCATGGACTAAGTCAAGAGCATTCCCTAGCTGCAGATTTGCATTACAGTTGAACAATTATACTATCTATACAGTTGCATATTATCAATAATATATAGACAAAATACAAATTAATTATAGATGAACCTGTTGTTGAGCATGCATAGCTGCAGCTTGAGTGTCTCCTGTGAGCATTGCTGTTTTAATTCGCAACGATTTGAGCTCCTCAACTGCCTCTTTAGCTCCGGTCCTGCAGGCATCAGAGAGACTGAAAATTCCTACAGCAGTGCCTCCATAGTATACATATCCCACACTCTTCCCTTTCTCTGCATCCAACTCAGGCATCAACACTCCTGTTTCGCATCCAGCTCGAATACCCATCTTTCGATTTCCGATATAAATTTGTTTCCCATCAATTATTCCATGAATCCCTTCACCAGGAAAGTTCTGAAACTCCACCACTTTATCTGGGCTTGCCTCTATAGAAAGACTCTTTGCATAATCAACCAATGCAGCAGCCATCGGATGACTGGCCTTGCTCTCAATGCTTGACACCCTGAAAAATACTTATATACAATTATATATAATCATATCAGATCAGATAGTTACAAATTTTTGAGAGGATGGAAAGAGAGAAAAATTAGTGAGGACTTTACTTACCAATAAAGCAATGTGTGCAAGCCGAGATCTTGGGATAGAGAATGGAAGTCTGAGACAACAAATTCTCCTCTTGTTATAGTACCGGTCTTGTCGAAAGCCATAACCTTAATCTTTGCAAGAGTTTCAAGAAAGTCTCCCCCTTTGATTAAGACACCCATAGTTGCAGCCTTTGTGAGGGCGCAGAATGTTACAACAGGTGTGGAGAGTATAAGACCACAAGGGCATCCACTTACTAAGAAAACTAATGCTAAGTGAAACCAGTGCTTGAGGTTTTTAACTCTTAATGCAAGAGGAACAATTGCTAATCCAGCTGATATAATTATTATAGCTGTCAAAATGCAATCCACAACAAAAATATTCAATACTTTTATTTTATGATGGAAATAAAAAGAAGGGAAAAGTAAAAAAAGAGAAAAAACCTTTCAATTTTAACATTCGTGTTTTTTTTTTTTTTTGGATAAAAATGAGCATATTGTTTACTCTGTTAGCAAAAAAAAAAAAAAAAAAGAAAAAAAAAAATATATATATATATTAATTTCCTTAACGGTATTATATTCATCTTATGTGGCACTGAAGTGTTACTTTTTTTAAGGGCATTTCCAATGTCTAAATCCAAATTTAGAGTTGAATTTGCTGCAAAATACAATTATTGCAGCTCCAAACACTATTTCATCTCCAACCCATTCAATTCAAATATTATTCTAAAAAGAATATTTCTTAGAATATCCTATTTTTTTTCTTCTAGTTTAATTATCAATCTTTATATTGACTTTCTTCCTATATAATTATTTTTTTCAAATTAAATATTTAATAATTATTAATTTAATAAAATAATTATTTTATCAATTTGATAAAAAATATTTTATTGTATAATTTAATTAGAAATTAAAATTATTTTATTATGTAATTTAATGAAACATTAAAATTAATTTATTATATAATTAATTAGAACAATGTATAAAATTGATTATTATATTATGAAAAATATAATTAATTTTTAAAATCGAAAAAAATATATAAATTAATTATTGTATTATGAAAAATAAAAAATATATGGGCCCCATTTTTGGAGTTATGAATAGTGTAACTCCAAATTTGGAATTGCACTATTCATAACTCTAAAAATGATGCAAAATTTAGAGCTACATTGGAAAAGGTTTGGAGCAAATTCAACTCAAAATTTAGAGTTTTAAAGTCACATTGAAGATAGCCTAATGTAGTGCTGACGTGATCACTGATACGAATATTTATGTCAGTGCCACGTTAGTATAACATGATGTTCATGTCAGAGCTATATCAGCATTATTTCATCATCAGTGTCACGTCATCACTACTTAACACCGTTATGGAAATGTACGTTCTTTTGCTAAGAGAATAAATTACAGACCATTTTTTATCCAAAAAAATATAAATTGCGTGCCCATTTTTTGTACTTTCCCCTAAAAGGAAAAGCAAAAGACATATATAGTCTCTGTAATTGTCCGTTTTTACCATTTTACCTTTTAACCAGTTTTTGGTCCAAATAGTTTTTTTATATTTCATTTTTGGTTTACTTTATTTCTTAAGATTAAAAAATACTACAAACTTGACCACCATAAAATGATGTAACAAATTACAAAAGCTCAATAGCATGTGAAATATATACACGGATTAAGGGACAGATTATGACAAAAATTAAATTTGTACATAATAAAGTGAACTAAAAACGAAATATAAATGACATTTTGGACAAACAATCCTATTAAGGCTTAAATTAGCAAAAACGGACAATTATGAGTATGTCTTTATGAAAAACAAAAAAGAATTATATATATATATATATATATGACTAACCTGGAGTGTAATACAGAGCACATTTGTCTATAAATCTCTGAGCTTTAGACTTGCTGCTTTGAGCTTCTTCCACTATCTTTGCCATTTTAGCTACCACACAATCTTCAGCTACAGCAGTTGTTTTAACACTAATGTAGCCTGAAAATTATCATTGCGAGTACTCATCAGCCTGGAAATACCAACCCAAGAAAAAAACACATTTGGATTCTTCAAATTTATGGATTTGTGCAATTAAGTCCCTCAACTGAAAATTTATTCAACAAACTCCCCTAATTATCGATTTTGAACAAATTTAGTCATCATTTATTAGATGTCAAGTATTTTATAAATAGAGAATGAGTTGAACAAATTTTCACTTGAGGGTCTTAATTGCAAAAATTCATAAAATTTAGAGATAATATATATATATATATATATATATATATATTAATTTTCTAAAGGGTTTTTTAGATTACCATTAAGGTTGATGGTGCCAGCCCATACAGTAGAATTGTTTTGTTTGAGAACAGGAAATGATTCACCAGTTAAAGTTTTCTCATCCACTTCACAATTGCCATCAACAACAATTCCATCAATGGGTATCATTTCCCCAGCTTTAACAGCCAGGACTGTGTTGAGCTTCACTTCATCAGCATCAACTTCTTCCCCAGTCTCTGCTATCACTGCTTTCTGTGGAGTTATGCTCATCAATGATGACATTGCTGCATTTGCCTGAGAAACCATATATATTATATAAAATTTTTCTGTTCAACATATATATCTCCAATCTTGGAAATCAAATATCAAACTTCTCCTCCATTAGTTATCATTCTTTTTCTTTTTTTAGTTGTGGAGGAGCAAAAGCTCCTAGCACCATTGGAACACTATGTCCCGAAACCGAGACATTAGTTATTATTCTTTAATTGTAGTTAGATCCAACAATAGGATCGGGTTGGATTTTTTTGAGCAAATTAATTTCATTATTTAGTAAAATAAATTCGCGTCAAGTAGGTCCATTAAGATATAAAGCGAGTTCCTCCAAAATTTTAAAAATGTTTTATTATCGTACTCGAATTTGATACCTTTAATTAACTATTTGTTTGAATGGTATAAAGAGAAGTAAGCAATGGAATGATTGAGAAAAGTAGCAATATACCCATGTTTAGAAAGAGTCTATATAAAAAAAATAGTTAATGCCCTACCTTTTCTTTTCCTTTTCTCTCCTGTTTGGACTGCAGGGAGAGATATAATGCCCTACCCTTTCTTTTCATTTCTATTTTTATTCCTACACTTTTTTATTTTTCCATTAATTATTCTTTTTTATGCCATTTAAACAGAGCGTACGAAGAAAAAATTTTTACTATTTCATTTCATCTTAATTATTTTTTAATTAAATCAATATTTAAGGCTTTTCTCAAAAAAAACCGTTTTGGATTTGGATTAATTCATTTGAATTTTATTCCAAATAAGATAAAATATATATATATATATATATATATATATATATATATAATTTAGAAAAATATGAAATATTATATATTGTAATTGTACCTTGTGGCCTGCTATTGACTCAAGCCATTGTGCAATAGTAAACAGAAAGACAATGGTGCCTGCTTCAACAAAATCAAGCATTGCTATTGTCCCCACCACTGTCAAAACAGATTAATACACAGTTTTTTTTTAAGACATAATAACATTAGCGGTGAATTTCACCTACAGTTCTTCAATTACATAAATTATAACAACTCAATACTTTAAAGATAATTTATAAAACAAAAGTATTCAAATTATATAAATCGTAACAACTCAGTATATCAAAAATTATTTGTAACACAAAAGTATCTCAATTTTTATTTTATAACACAAAACTATCTCAACTTTTATTTTGTAACTAAATAGTACTTTCGTTTTTAACTGTTAGTCTTTTTAACATAAGTGTGATATGAAATATTCGCATCAAATAAATTTTAATAAAAATAAAATTAACTATAATATCTACATCAGATAAATTTCAATTTTGCTGATTGAGTATTACAACTAATTTTGTTTTTATTAAAATTTATTTGAATATTTCATGTCATACTTCTATTAGAAAAACTAAATGGATGTTTGGGAGTATCGTTGAATGTTCCAAAAGCAGATTTTGAATTTTCTGATTGAATTGACTAATTTTTTATGAATTTTTTTTTTCTAAAATATACTTCTAGAAAAAATATCTATTTATCTGTGCCTACCAAAAACAGTTTTCAAAACTTAATAAAGTTAAAAATACAAAAAATATTTTTTGAACAGCGTGTTTTTCCAAACATAATGCTAAACGAGTCCTAATAACTGAAGAAAAAAAATATTATTTAGTTACAAAATAAAAATTTAGGTATTCTTGTATTATAAATAATTTTTGATATACTAAATTGTTATAATTTATATAACTAGGGCAACTTTACCTTACAAATAATTTTTAGAGTATTGAATTGTTACAATTTATATAATTGAAGTATTGTCGTTAAAATTCACTCTAACATTAGTGTACTCAATAGTCTATCCACCTAACCTACATACAATTTTTGCATAAATATATTTGTTTACTGTAGACTAATTTAATAATTTTATTCAATTATTTTATTTACATTAGTTAACAATTAATAAATATGCATATATATTATTTTGTAATTGTATTATTTTATAAATGACATATATAGTAGACTGAATTTATCTAACAATTTCTTATATGAAAGCTTTCTTCTAACTAAATATTTATATATAAATAGAAAAATGGCAAACAAAAGAGAATAATACTAATAATAAGTTTTGGGCAGAGGAATGGGTTAGATGGCTTTGTGGAAATCCATATAATGTGATAACAAAAAGGGCATGGAAAGGCTAACCGTTCTTTGAATAACTTATCTTGAAGAAGACGTACCAAATTCATATACAACTTTATTGTGGAAAAACGATCCTCTTCATTATTATTATTTTTATATAAAAAAAGTAATGAAATACATTAAAAAAAAGGTACTTTAATAAAAGAAGAAAAGCAAACTATAACGTAAAATATTAAAGTCGTGTCCCATAAAGATTTGCTTTTCAGAACTTGTTTAGTTTCCGGTTAAAAGAAAATAACTAAATAAAAAATGAAAAAAATAAATGATTAATATGAAAGAAAAATAAATAAAAGAAAAATGATTTGCTATCAAACTGAAAGAATATATATATATATATATATTAAAATGCAACTAACCATACTTGATACTAGCTTAGAAAACTTCCTCATCAACTTGACTGCGGAATTCTTGAAAATATATATAATTAATTAATTCCACGAAGAAAAGCAAGATTATACTTTTTTCCTAATTAATCAAGACAAATCTTTTAAAGAGCGAGTCTTGATCCTGATCTTGATCAGTTGAGTTCTCTATCTCACTATTGAGAGGTGATGCTGTGGGACCCAAAATTGGAAATTGATTTATGAAATCATCAAGATATGGACCCACAAAGGAAATTGGTTTTTAAAAATAACTAAATAAATCAATAATGAAGGTATAAATAGCATTTTTTTCAAAAAAAAAAAAATTTTAACCAGACTCAGTTATTTATAAAATAATTTATATATATAAAAAATATATATATATTAATAAATAATTGAATTAACCTAGAGACGAAGGAAAAAAAAAAAAAAAGAAATGAAGTTACCTGCAATGAGAACAAGAATACTGATATCAAGCCTAGGATTTGTTAAGGAAAGATTTCTTATGGAAGAGACAGCTTTCAAGAAGATGGGAAAGATGCCAAAGGCAACTGCTCCTAAAGCCAGCCAATGTAAAGGATGATAAAAGAATTTCAATAGTGACAGCACAAGCAATACTCCACTGGCCACTACAAGTGGACTTGGCCATTTCTTCTTCAAACTTGTATCCCCTTTTACTCTAATATTTGCTTCTAGCCTTGCTTGATTCAGTGCTTTTACTGCCATAATTCATACATATTTTAATTACATTAACTTAATAAAAAAAATTATAATTGTTACATAAATTCAGTACATCAATAATACTTCATCAGATTCATTTCTAATTGTTGTTTAAGGTTTTTTATGAATATTAAAACTGCTATATATGTAATAGACATAATTATACATATAAAATGATCGTGATATTCTGTTTTTGAAATACAAAATGTAGTACTCCTTCTATTGCATATTAACGGTTACTTTTTGAAAAAATCTAAAATTTTATTTATCTATTACTTTTATATTAAGGAGATTTTTTTTTTCTTTATATTACGATAGAATTCCAAAATCATTTATTGTAAATTTATACTAAACAACCATACACTTTCTTATTTTTTATCTCTCCCAATAATTTTGAGTTGTTCAATTTAAGGGTAATTTAATCTTAAACACTTATTTTCTTGTAAATTTAAGATTAATTAATAATTTCTTAATTCTAATAAAATCACCAAAAGTGAAGTTAATATGAAATAGAAGAAGTAATAAATTATAATCATTCCACTAAAACTTTTTTTTCTAAAACCAAGATAGGAGTAAAGTTGAAAAAAAGAATTTATTTTTTATTAGTAATCTAAAATATCGGTTAAAATGAAACAAATTTTGTTCTCTTAGACGACAATTGGAATAGAACAAAAAGTGTATTTTGTTAAAAAAAAAAAAAGTATTTAAACACTTTAATTTTTCAAAAATTATATATGCTTTAAAAAATCTACATCATAGAGTGTCGTTTAATTAATTCATGCTCAAAATTGCCAGATAAAATAAAAAAGATTTAAATATTTTTTATTAAGATAAATAAAATGTTTTTACTGTGCAATAATTAACACAGTTTAAATATAAATAAAGTCTATTTCAAACTTTAGTTCTTTCGCTGTCATCACATTACAGCTTACGTGCAATAATTGATGAAATAACAGCCGACTAACACTAAAAATTTCTGCAATTAATTAACTCATCTGAAAATAAAAATCTTATGGAACAACCCCAAAAAAAAAAAAAAAAAGGAAATAATCTCTGTTAATTGAAAATATTATTGAAAAAAAAAAGGAAGAAATATAATTTTGAGAATTTAATATAAATTAAATTTGTTTTAAAATTTTACAAAAAGAAGAAATTTATTTATCACCATCAATAAACCAATACTCCACCAGAAATGATAATGACGTTTCATCTAGATTGGCCTTTGTCCTAAATTCCTAATCAAGCCTTCACTAATGACCAACTACTTGCTCTTATATGGTAATTAAATTGTTTTCTAAATTTTGTATAAATAAAAAAAATATTGAAAAAAAGGATTCGATATGATCACAGCCGTGTAATTATTTTAGTATCAAGTCAATCTGGAAATTGCCATGAAAGGCAGTCCAATGAATTTTCAAGAAAAGAAACTAATGAATCTATGACGAAAGAGATAAAAATAAGGGGAGAAATTGAAGTTTACCAATTTGAAGCTGAGAAATGAGGAGATTATCATGAACAACAATGACAGTTTTTGTTGGGACAAGAACTGAGTATTCTTTGACACCTTCAAGAGATTTAAGGATGTTCTCAACCAGAGGAACTTCTGATGAGCAGCACAGTCCCAAAACCTCAAAGTAGCTTTTTTGAAACTTCTTCGCTGCCTTTGTTTTGTCTTCTCCATCCATTGATCTCTTTTTTCTTCAAATTTAATTTCTGCAACCAACCCACCGGCAATCAACTCTTGAATTATTATGCCAAAATAACAAAAAGCTTTTTTTTAAAAAAAAAAAAAAAAAAAGGAAAACCCAATAGCAAGAAAGGGACAAAGATATTGAAAAACAAAAACCAGGAAAACCAAGAATGAATATATGGGTTGAGGAGAAAAAGCTACCTTTTAACAAGAATTGAGAGTTCTTTCAAGATTTGTTGATGAAGGGGAATGTGAAGATTAGAAGAAGAAGCTATGTATATATAGGAGGAGAAGGGAGATGATATATATGCCGCTAATATTATAGTGGGCTAATGAAAAATACCAAAAAATATGAGAAATCAAGAAAGAATTATTTGAGCTAAAAGATGTTGATTTTCTTTTTGGGAGAATAATGGGTTTCATCTTTAAAATGTGAACAAGACACAAGCATAGTGGAGAATCAGATAATTAAAGTGCAGAATTTGGAATCCACATGTGAATCCACATATATGAATGTGCTTTGTAATATTTGAAGGCATATGTGCTCAATCTGATAGAGATTTTTATCTAATTGGGGTTTCTTTTTATTGGATTTTATACTTTTTTTAAACTAATTTCTCTATTTGTATTATTTTATTCTATCTTGGGAGATGCACTGTATGATATAGAATTTGACTACTAATTTTTTTTTTTTTTTGGTACAAGAAAATGAGCAGAGCTCACAAAGAAACAAAAAAAGAAGTAGCCAACCAGAGGAATGATTCCTAGGAGAGGATCGTTCAACACATGCGTTCCAACATGAAAATCGTAAGCCATGTGGGATAAAAAAGTTTGCTCCAAATTTGGATTCCTGCATAACATGGCGAATGACAAAGTGGGAAAAAACCCAGCAGCAAGGATTTTAATCTGCTCATAACAATTGTAGCAGGGGCGGATCTACGGTGGAGGTAATGGGAGCACTTGCCTTTAAAGCCCCCCCAAAATCCCTTCTAATATTCCTTTTGATCCTTAGATATACCTTTGTATGCATATAGTATTCTGCCGTTCCCACTTAGAAAAGCCAAATTTAGTATTATACATGTGCAGTAAATTATTAACAAATATAAAGAGATAGATTACTTTTTAGTCTTTTCTATTTTATTTAATGTTTCATTTTTTTTTATTTTAAATTTTTTTTTCTTCTTTCTTCACTTTTTACTCTCTCTTTCTTATTTTTTTTTCTCTCTCTAGTTAGTATCAAACCTATAACTTTTTTACTTTGATAATTTATTAATGATTATTTGGCAGTTTTAATCTAAATGTTATATATTTGAAAATAAAATTTCATGTTTATAATTACTTCTTTATTTTTGTTGTTTTTTTCCTTCTTAAAGTACCAAAAATTAATTTTTATAAGAATTTTTACTTTAATATTACATAGGATATTTTCTTAAAGTCATTTTTTAACTATGGAATTTATAAGATATGTATTTTTTCATATTTGAAAGTTTTGTGTTGCTTACTAATGCAATTGCTTACAAAATAAATTGTATTTTTTTATACGTTGGTTATTTCTATAAAATTTTTAATTTATTATTGTAGAAAATTTTAAAAAAATATATATGTGGTTTCACGCTTTTGCAATTTTAAGTATGATATTTTTTTGGGGCCAAAAAAAGTTTTGTGGTTTAAGTCGTTAATAAATTTATGTTTTTTGGTCATAAGAGCATTTCACTCTCTATTATATTATAAAAAAAATCACTTTCTATTTTAGTTTTTCTTGAAAATTATATGCACTCCAACAATACTATTTATCTCACTCCCTATTTTAGTTTTTTATTGATAAATCTATATAGAAAAAATGAAGAGAAAGAGTAAGAGAAAAAAAAAAAGAGGAAAGATGAAGAAAATAATGGAAAAAACGAAAGAGAAATAATAAAATATTACTTAGCAACTCCTTGTGACTTCTAAATCCAAAAATGTCATTTCATTCAGCCAAAACTCACATTTTGAGAGTTTGGCATAAAGCTTGTGTTCTCTAAGTGTCCATAACACTATCCTTAAATGCTCCTTGTATTCCTCATGATCTTTGGAAAATACCAAAATATCATCAATAAAGACAACCACAAATTGATCTATGTATGGCCTGAAGACCATGTTCATAAGATCCATAAATGTTGCAAGGGCATTGGTTAACCCAAATGGCATAACCAAAAACTCATAGTGGCCATATCTGTTTCTAAATGTTGTCTTAACTATATCCTCCATCTTCACCCTTAATTGATGATAACCTGATCTCAAGTCTATCTTAGATAACACTCCTGCACCCGTAAGTTGGTCAAAAAGATCATCAATACGTGGCAATGGATACTTGTTCTTAATTGTCACCTTATTCAACTGCCTATAGTCTATCCATAGCCTCATAGACCTATCCTTTTTCTTCACAAAAAGTTCTAGTGCACCTCAAGGAGAAACCCTTGGTCTTATGAGAGAAAGAATATAAATTTTATGGAGTATAATAAGTAAAGAGGAAAATATGGAAGCTGTTGGAAGACATAAACTTCCTAAATATATGTGAGGAGGGGAACAATGCTCTCTATTCTACTCTCTATTATATTATAAAAAAGTTATTATCTATTTTAGTTTGTCTTGAAAATTGTGTACACTCCAAAAATATTATTTATCACACTCCTTATTTTAATTTTTTATTAATAAAACTATATGAAAAAAGTGAAGAGAGAGTAAGAGACAAAAGAAAAAAAAAAAAGAGAAAAGAACAAAAGATAGGAAAGATAAATAATAAAATATTGTTTATGAGCTCTTTGTAACTCTTAAATTTAATGAAAGAAAATGTAAATTTTAGGAATTGATATAGATAAGAAGGAAGATATAAAAACTGTTGGAAGACATAAAACTTCATAAATACATATAAAGGCAATAAAAAAGCTGAACTGATACTAATATGTAACGCTTTTACAATTTTAAGTATGATGAGCTGATGTCTATTTCATTAGTACTAGCAAAACATTTTTGAACTTTATTTATGATTAAAAAATTTAAATTTATCTAAATGTGACTTTTTTTATCTAAAAAAAAGCTTCGTATTTAAAATTGCAAAAGTGTAAAGACAGGGTTCTAAATATCCTCTGATATGTTACATATCACCCATTACGTAGCGTTTAATTCCGATAATGATACTATACAGGATACATTATGAATATTTTTTTGCTAGTGATTTTTTTAAAATTCACGGTGCCGACAGACGATACGATCCAATTCAGTGTGATACCGTTACATCGATTCTAATACCGATACGATATGTGAAACCATTATTTAAAACCCTGTGAAAAACTATAGGTAGGTATTTCAAATTTTTTCCTTTATTATTTATCGAATTAAGTTTGCCTCCACTGAACATTAATTTTAGATCCATTTCTAAATTGTAGTTTTGTTTTAATTTGATATTTAATTAGTTCAATTAATTCATAATATATCAAACTGAACTCTAGAAGTTAACAAAATACTTTCATAAAAGTTTTAAAATAAAAAACATATCTAGTCTTGAAACTTAAAACTTCAACATTAATCACTAGTACATAAAATAGTTTTTTGTAACTGTTTTTTTAACTTAAATGCGTCTGTTCATGAACAAACATATAATAAGAAGACATATCTGATAAGTAGATCTTATGCAACTATTGAAAACAGTTGTATCTGATAAGGTCAAATAAGTTTGTTTTAAAAAAAATAATCACATCTGATATGATCAGATATGTCTGTTTTTCAAGATACAGTCGCATCTAATGAGATCAGAAACAGACTTATTAAGTCTGTTTTTACTCAAAACAGACTTATTAAGTCAAATAAGTCTGTTTTGAGTAAAAATATATTCATCTGACTGCATCTTATAAGTCTGTTTTATAGCATAACAGACTTATTTGGTTTTTTTTAATATTTGTTAATTTTTTGCAATTGCCAGATACCTATAATTTCAACCAATAGTATACAATATCAAACATCTAAATTAAACTTTAACTACTACAACTACATCTAAATTTGATTTATAACTAAAACCATTATAGGTTTTCAAACATGTAAATTATGCTAAATTCATCAATCAAACATTCTAAATTCAATTACTATAACTACAACTTTAAGCCTACAAAGCTAACAAATATTAATCAATATCAACGCAAATTCAATATTTCACAAACAACATTCATTGTGTATAAACATAATAAAACAATTAAATTTATAAAAAATTGTAATACAATATTTTCCAATCTTGAAACACTTAAAAAAAATAAAATTTGAATTAAATTTATATGCACTAATTAGCAAAAAAATTGAACCACATCTCCCGAACTTTATCAATTGTGCCTCAATATATGATTTTTTCTTAAAAGTTGTCTACAAAACAAATGAAATGCAAAATAGAAAACATTAAAAGAATTATAATGTTGATATGAGTGTAAAGTATAATAAATTGCATATAAGTGTTAGAAATAATATTACCGGAAGCAATTGAATATATGTGTTATGGTGGGTTACTATATCATACATATATCTGATTATAAAGTAACCACATTTGATATTTCTAGAATGCTTCAGGCACTTACAAAAACACAGAAACAACCAAATTACAAAAGTTGGTACGAGTATAAAGTAGAAGATGAAATTCAAATGTAAATAGTATATATAAAAATGATAAAATTCTTATATTGATGAAATTCCAATATAAAGAGTTTGAGGTGCCTCTTCTAACAGTATATCAGTATAATCTATATACCTTGAAAGATAAAATAATATATTGAAACATGCAGTCAATATAAAACAAATTTTAGAATAAAATATGAGTGCAAACATAATAACTTACATATTAATTGGTTTTTTAATAGGTAATTGTCTACTAAAGTTGTTGAGAAGGTTCATAAAGCACTCCGTGCATAATTAATAACAATCAACATCCAGTGTTGACTATATATATACAAAATAATATTAAATTAATAAAATGTCATGTTAAAATATAATGCAAATGTTTTAATGCTAAAATTGATCTTACTTTTGAATATATGATAGTAAAATGAAATTTTTATCTATCTATGCCTGCAAAACTTCTACCATATAATTTTAAACTGATTTCTTGTCCTTTGTATATATCCTATTTAAATAACTTAGACAAAAAAAAATCAATCGGTGCAGATAATTGGCTACAGACTCTATAAAGGTACCTACATGTATAAAGCAGAAAACTAACAAAAGTTTAAACTACATTACAATATAGCAATTCAATATTTACTATTTTTAACTATATATTACTATAATCACATACAACATAAAAATTTTAATAATCGAGATATCGAGCCATTGCATAGAGAAGAGTTGAGAGATATCTTCTCGGCGGCTAAAAATTTCGTTGTCCATGTCTTTTCTCACATTTATACCATCTTTTATTTTTTCTGGTATATTCAATAGTGTCCCTAATATAGAATCACATACATTTTTTTTCTACATGTATAATATCAATACAGTGTCAAATAAGTAAATATTCTTAGTATGGAAGATCCCAGAACATGGATCTTTTCTTACATGGACCCTTTGGTATATTCTTATTAGGTTTGTCAAATACATTTTCAATTTGCTTAACACGTTTATATAACTGATTTCTAGCTAAAGGAAATCGAGCTGCTTGCATTTCAGTTTGTCCATTGAAAAACATTTTTTTTTCTACGGTAAGGGTCGTTAGGAGGCAGAAATATCCGATGACTCATATACACATTTTTCTTGCAATGATTTAACTTTTAGTTCATTATGTTTTCTTCATAAATTAGACATGCTTTCGCACCTTTCATTGTGTACCCAGACAAATTACTATAAACTGAAAAATTATTTATAGTGCAAAATAATATAGCATGTAAGGTAAATATGCTCTTAGTATAAGTATCATACACCGACACACCTTCATTCCACAATAGTTTCAAATAATCAATGAGTAATTCAAGATAAACATCAATATCATTTTCCAGTTGTTTAGGCCCCGATATCAACATTGACAACATTATATACTTACACTTCATAGTCAACTAGGGAGACATATTTGTAAACTACAATGAGAATTAACCATGTGCTATATTGACTACTCAGTGTACCAAAGGGATTTATTCCATCCGTGCATAATCTCAGCTTCAAGTTTCTCACTTCATGACCAAATTCAAAGAATGTAGAGTCAATTATTCTCCACTGCGGAGAATCTGCATGATGTCTAAGCTTGCCATCTTGTTTCCTGCCTGCCGCATGTCAACTCAAGTTCTTTGCATCTTTTACATTTGCAAACAGACGTTTGAATATTGATATTATTGGTAAATACCGCAATACTTTAGATGAAGGCTATTTCTTAACATTAGAAGAAACTTTTCCATACTTATAGCGTGACGCCCCATATTTCGGACATTCATGCAAGTTCTTATACTCATTTTAGTATAATACACAATCATTCGGATATGCATGTATCTTCTTAAAATCCATACCCATGGAACACAATATTTTCTTAACCTCATAGATTGACGTAGGAAGCTCATTTCCCTTTGGAAACATCTCTTGTAAAAGCTCTAATAACGCCGTGAAACTCTTATCGCTCCATCCATTTATGGTTTTTAGATTGCATAGTTTCAACACAGCTATCAATTTTGTGAATTTAGTGCAACCATAATACAAAGGATTCTCAGCATCAGAGCATAATCTCTCAAGGTCTTCTGGCTTTTTCACAAAATTTCTAATATCAGGTATCATATTGTCTAACCGATCATTGTTCATATCATTCCCTTCATCGGTAATGTAATTTTCTTCCTAACTTTCAAAATTAGAACTTGTCCGTCCCAGTCAAAACACTCTCACCATGTCATATCCACCGTATGTAAGCTCCCATAGAACCATGCCGTATAATATGAGTTTTGACAATTTGAACGTCTTGATATGTTTTCATGTTTATACAGTCAACACATGGATATGCAATCATTGATTCTTTCTTCCTCATCTGGTTTTCTATTCCAGTTTTAATAAATTTCTCAACACCATTCACAAATTATGTCGTATTCCGTCTACCATACATCCAACTTTGATCCATACCTAACCATATAAATAAATAAAATTTAAAACAATCCACATTACTTCCAATCATGGTAAACGTTGGTTTTTGGGTCCTTATCGCTACAACCTAACTCATTATTAAACATCAAATCTCACTAGTGAAAGGATATCCAGTTTCCGATTCCAAAAAAATTTGGCAACATTTTCCTTTAGTTCTCCAAGTACACAATATGAATAGAATGATCCATTCACAAATGTACTCAGAGAACATTAGGAAAATGACACAGAAATTTTTTTCAACCAAAAACCATTTATGCATTCATATCATAAGTGAGATTCGATGTTTAAGAACAGTTTTAAACTGGGGACTATTCAAGACTTACTCCTAATAAATAAATCTTGAATGAGTATCTAAGCTATTTAAATTTAAATTAATCAATACAAGTAAAATAAAAACAGAATTTAACATCAATACATAATTAAACTAATTAGTATAATAAATCAATTAATTAATTTTATTAAAGTTTATTACATCTTTATTTAAGTAAAATTGTTAATTATATAATTATTACTTAATTATAGATGATTATAATTTATTATTTAAATTAATTTTAATTATATAATTATTACTCATAGATGATTTTAGTTTATTATTTAAATTAATTTTAATATAGATTAATTCTATATTAGTTTATTAATTAAATTTTATTATAGTTTGATTATATAATTAATTTCATTATATTAAAGTTTAATTTAAGTAAATTTAATATTAGTTTAATGTTTATTGAAATCAACACTTAATCAATTAATATTTATTTATTTCATTATAATTATATAATATTTAATTTAATATTATATAATTGATTTAATACTAATTATATCAATTAATATTTATTGATTTTATTATAATTATATACTTCAATATTATTAGTTTAATGTTTAAGATTTCATTT
>CATIWF010080902.1:0-21536 GCA_949630135.1 Balakata baccata | reverse complement strand
CGTGGATATTGTTAAAGACAATCCTAGATTGGATTGTTGTGGTTTGCTACAACCCAACAAGGTGAGAAGTTGAAGAAAAATCAAGAAATTATAAAGGTATAAATTCTGAATTTTCTTTGGTTAAATTAGTTTTAATTGGCACATGAAATTCCTTTGATTCGAGTTTTGAAAATTTTTATTTTCCGCTGCGTTATATGTATGTGATACATGATCAATACCCTTCATCAACATCTGCCAATAATATGATCCTAAAATTTAGTATAAATCTAGATAACACCAATAACTACAAATTTTGTGTTTTGAGTTTCCTCAAATACAGAATTTATCATATAGAAAAATAATCAATACTGTAAATGATTCAGCTAGGTTCCACAATCGAACTAGTTCTACTCTAATGCCAATATCTTTTCATAGACACAATCTCTTGCAAAACTACTCATGACTTAAGAGATAAAGCTACAAGTTTGGTCTTTTGAGTCTCTTCAAAATGGATCTCTAACATGAAGGAAATGGAGTCTCAATATTTTGGTACACATATAAAATTCTAAAATCTAGTTATAATACTTGCATCTAAAAGACAATAATTTTCCTATCCATAATTAAAAAAATTAGCAAGACATGGAGGATACATGAATTACCTGTGATTTAATGGTCTGAATATGGCTGGAGTTTGAGAGAAAAATGAAGAAATCAAAGAAAACAAGAAACCAAATAATAGCTGCAAAAGGATAGAGGAAGGCAGGCCAACTTTATAAGTGTAATTGACCTTGATTTGTCCCATTGTTTTTTTTTTTTTTTTGTCATTTAGTTAATTTATTTATTTATTTATTCATTTATTATTATTTTTATTTTTATTATTTCCTCTATATATTTACATATACCTAGTCAATGCCAAAAGTACTATCTAATCACACAGTATACTTTAATTAATTTAACTTTGCCAAATTTCATTTATTTCAATTTGATCCTTTTATTTAATTTCATTTTCGATACTATGTTATCCTTATTTAATTTATAACTCGACAAGTATGACATACTCTTATTAGGATAAACCGACCCGTGGCAAAATCCATATGTATACATGTATTTCATGTGAATAACATTTATAAAATGAACATGTTCAAATGAAATGTGTGTAAAAATGCATGTGGGAAAGTCTAGGGTGTTACAGTGCAAATGGGTTTTCAAGAAGAAAATCAATATGGATGGTAATATGGTTACCTATATAAAGCTAGATTGGTAGCTAAAAGGTACTATCAAAAAAAAGGAATTGACTATGATGAGACTTTTAGCCCAGTAGCTATGCTTAAATCCATAAGGATACTCCTAGCCATTGCTCATTATGATTATGAGATATGGCTAGTGGATATGAAGATGGCTTTCCTTAATGGAAACCTAACTGAGGATGTGTACATAACACAGCTAGAGGGCTTCATATCCAAAGATGGCAAAAAGGTATGCAAGCTTTAAAGATCCATTTATGGATTGAAATAAGCTTCAAGGAGTTAGAATATCTAGTTTGATGAGACAATCAAATAGTTTAGTTTCTCACAAAATCCGGATCAGCCTTGTGTATTCGAGAAGGTTAGTGGGAGTGCAATCGTGTTCCTTATGTTGTATGTAGATGACATACAGCTAATGGGAAACGATGTTTCAGTCTTGCAATCGGTCAAAATCTGGTTATCTAAGAATTTCTACATGAAAGATCTTGGTGAAGCAGCCTACATTTTGAGGATAAGGATCTATAAAGATAGATCTAAAAGGTTGTTTGGTCTTTCACATTCTACATACATAGACATGGTGCTAAAGAGGTTTAGCATGGAATAGTCCAAGAGAGGATACATTCCCATGACCCATGGGATTACTCTCTCGAAATCTGTGTGTCCAAAGACATAAGATGAGAGGATATGCATGAGTTTGATTCCTTATGGGCTATAGGATCAATGATATATGCTATGATATGTACAAGACCCGATGTATCATATGCTCTGTGTGTCACGAGCAGATACCAGTCGGACTCTGGTGAGGGTCATTAGGTGGCTATTAAGAATATCCTTAAGTACTTGAAAAGGACTAAGGATGTATTCTTAGTATATGGAGATGGAGACCATGTAGTGAGCGAGTATACCAATGCCAGCTTTCAATTTGACAAGGATGACTCAAAATCCCAGTCAGGTTATATGTTTACACTTAATGGTGGAGTAGTCAGTTGGAAGAGTTCCAAACAAGAAAGGACTACTGATTCCACAACTAAAGTAGAGTGCATAGCAGCTTCCGAAGTAGCAAAGGAAGTGGTTTGGATTAAGAAATTCATCATGGATCTTAGAGTAGTTACTAGCATTGTTGGTCAAATACAATTATATTGTGACAACAGTGGAGCCATTGCGCAAGGAAAGGAGCCACGGTCTCATCAGAAGTCCAAACACGTACTCAAAAGATACCATTTGATTAGAGAAATCATTGGTATGAATAATGTAAAAGTAGAGAAAGTGCCCACTGATCAGAATATAGATGATCTTCTAACTAAGCCACTTCCTCAAAGGAAATATGATTCTCATGTACTCGCCTATGGAATTCAATATAAAAGCGATTGGCTTTAATGCAAGTAGGAGATTGTTAAAGAAGTGCTCTAAAGGCAATCACCTTTCGCACTTATTGTACATGTTTATTTGAATAATAAAAGGCATTTTCATTAATTTAACATTCATTTGATATATGAATTGATAGTGATCTTAAATCAATTAGTGAAGTCCTCGATACATAACATAGCATGAAGGAAATCATTATGAGATCAAGATAATGAGATTCTTATCATGTGTAATTATGTTAGCATCTAAATTATCCCTAGTCATAGGATTAATGAGACGAGACATTATTAATCCAAATAGACTAGCATATGTTATATTCCTTGATTGGATCAAGCAATAGATCTCATAATCTGTAACCATAAGATGTTTAGAGTTAATAGATAAATGCTTGCTAAGAGTAGTCAAGTACATTGGATGACCTGCTATCAGACAATCATATGGATTATCTATTCAAATGTCAATGATAGTCTCATCATAGCAATGGTGCACGTATCCTTAGACTTGAGGTACTCAAGGATATCTTGGATACTGATTCTGTGCTTTGACTCCATTCCTTGTTGCCTCATTGAGGTCGCTCATAGGATGGTGATTGGGTATAGCTTAAGGTATTCGAAGGTAATTGAGTAGCCAATAGAGGATTCACCGCTCCTGATAGAGAGAGAGTATACCTACGGCCTCTTATTGGGATCATTACTCGAGAATCTCTGGCCAGAGTGGAACTGTCATGAAGATGGTCTTAAGTGACATGTCTAATAGAGTAATTAGTCTCAAGGACAAGATCCAACATCACTTGGGCTAGGTGTGATATTATCAGTCTAGCAGGAGTTGACATATTGTCCATACTCTAAACTGAGTGGGATATAGAATGGTGAAAGGATAAATTGCACAAAAATTATCTACGGAAAGATTCGTAGTCAAACCGCTGACTTTTCAGTCAATTAGGGATCATGATGTGTTGCTAAATACTACCCATGACTTGCTTTAATTAATTGATAATTTAAGTGGTCAACATAACCGGGAACCTAATGGGTCACAGGCATTGAAGATGTGAAGAATGAGTAAAATGGCTTTGGATAGGATCCATAAATATGAGAGAATTGTTTCAAGTTGGATCGCGATAAGATTGCAGGAAAAAATCGTTCACGGGGGTTGATGGGCCCGAATGGGCCGACGCTGGCCCGTTAGCTTATACAGCAGGCCTAAGGAAGCTAGCGCGCACAGCCCGCATATGATACTTATTGGCCATTAAGGCCACAATTCTAAAAAACCCTTCATTTTATCCTCTCTTCAATTTTGATCTATGAATCCGATTTTCTTTTGGATCTAAAAGACCCCAAAAGATAGAAAAAAGACAAGGTAAAATTTTTGGGAGAAGAAAAATTAAAGAGTTTAATTTTTCCTCTCAAAGGAACATACTCATTGCTAGCACTTTGAGGTGTGTTCAAGTCATCTCCCTAGTGGTTTCATCCTCTAATCTTCACGTGGATATTGGTAGAGACAATCCGAGATTGGATTGTTGTGGTTTGCTACAACATAACAAGGTGAGAAATTAAAGAAAATCAAGAAATTATAAAGTTATAATTTCTGAATTTTGCTTTGTTAAATTAGTTTTAATTACTACAAGTTGATTATCTTGTTTTGGGTTTTGAAAAATTTTAATTTTCACTGCATAATATATATATGTGATACACGTTCTAACAACCCTAGCTGCCCCTAGACACCAAAACCCGACCAGAGAGCTATTCCTACACCGCCCTTTGGTTCTCTATTGTTTAAACACTATAAAAACACAATTAAGAGTGAATTAAAAAGATTTAAACAAGGTTTATTGGATGTTCTTCTCAAGAACACGAGGTTGGGTTTGAACAGCCCTATAAATCGAATTCTCTATCTACATTCTGGAATTTCCAGAGATATTTCCATAAGTGCTGCATTTTCCTAACACTCTTAGATTGGGTTTGACGGATTATATCATAAAAGTTAAGGTTTTCCTTTAATTTTTGGTAAGGTCCCTTAGAACGAAATATATGGAACGTTTTATGACCCTAGATCATGTATTTGATGCAAAGGAACGGTTTAGAAAGGGAGAACAAACAGCAAAACATGAGAGATACGTAAGAGTGGTAGTTTTGGCTCCATAGATTAAGGTTTGTACTGATAATCATATTTATTCGCTTTCTAGTTGTATGATTGCTGAAGTATAGGTATATTGAATGATATGTTACTATTGAATGCCATGAAACATGATCTAAATAGTTGTGAATTTTTTTGTATGAAGTAAATACATGAATTATGTATCATTTACATGTTATATTAATATGAGATGGATTAAATATATAATGGCATGTTTACAATAGTAATCTGAACTATATATATGTCATTTAATGGTCATGCTATGAGATGGTGGCCTTGGAAACAAAATAAAAAGAGTTATCTGGTGAAAATGATGAATTTGCAAATGTTGTTGCGAAAGTCACGGGAGCGACACCAGAAGACCGTTCGCGAATTCTATGAAGCAGCCAAGTTTTGTTTCATAGTCTATAAGATAATGGATATGATGATAATGATATTATGACCTATGTGCATGATATTATATGAATACATATATGATGATAAGGATGATTCTATATGAACGAGTTATTGTGGTATGATATTGAAATGCGAATTTACATTATATGATGCTTTATTATTCATGTTGCTATGTGATGACATGGAGATGTTATTTTGATTATGAAATATGGTTCACGTGATTAAAGGTAAAGACATTAATGCCCTACTCATACTAAGACTGACTATAGGATAGATGGTGCACCATTAGGAGTAGTTACGGTACCATAGAATTATTCTATGCGTTATTAATCGGGCAAGGTGGCTTCAGTTTCGAGTGCACCCTTGACCCATTATGCTAGCAATTATTATATACAGTTATGAGTCAAGTTGGCTTTAGCCCCAAGAGTGCACTTGACTCAAATACAGACCAGACAGTATGATCAGGTGGGTAGGGTGGCTTCCGCTTCAAGAGCGCCCCTATTCACAACCTATATCCGGTAGTCTAGTATAGAGTAATTGGGCAAATGTAATGAGTAAATAGGAAAAGAAAAGTTGCTTTACAGTTGTTTATGATTAGGTAAAGGCTTTTGCTTATCAAGTATGCTAATGTTATGCTATGAATTGTTTGGCACAATCCTATGATTCGCTTGTTACGAATTCTATAAAACGTATAATAGGATTTATATGATTATATGTACCACTGAGCTTGGATAGAAACCCACATGCAGGTTCGAAGCCATAGGAAAAGTTGACACGAGGAAGCCGAGCCAATCAGAGCACTCAAAATTAGAGTCAACTCATACTTTATGCATTTCTATTATTCATGCATTTCGGATAAAGTGGACATTGTTTTGTCTTGAATTTTGGATTTTTTATAATTGTTTCAAGTTGGGCACGTTTAGCCTTGGTTTACATATCTTATTATTATGGTTTATTATAAAGGCATGGACTTATATTTTCTTTTTTTTATCTATATGGATGTATGTTGATAAGCATGATCAAACAAATAATAGTTTTATATGTTTGAACGGTAAAGACTAAAAGAGGAATAATAGTAACAAGTATGTGGTAGCATTCCCTCGAATAGTGGTTAAGTATGCCAAACGATAAGGTATTACATAGGGTGGTGATTGGGTACAGTTTGAGATATTCGAAGGTAATTGGGCAGCTAACAAAGGATTCACCACTCCTAATAGAGGGAGTGCATACCCATGGCCTCTTATCGGGATCATTAATCGAGAATCTCTAGCCATAGTGGAAATGTTATGAAGATGGTCTTCAATGACATATCTAATTGAGTAATGAGTCTTAGTGACAAGATGTAACATCACATAGGCTAGGTGTGACGTAGTTAGTCTACGGGAGCTAACACATAGCCCATACTTTGAACCAAGTGGGGTATATGAAAGTGAAAGGATGAATTGCATAGGTTATTATCTATGGAAAGGTTCATAGTCAAACCATTGAATTTTTATTCAATTGGGGGTCATGATGTGTTGCTAGATACCACTCATGACTTGCTCAAATTAATTGTTAATTTGGGTAGCCAACATAACCGGAAACCTAATGGGTCACATGCATTGAAGGTGTGGAGAATAAGTAAAATGGTATTGGAAAGGATCCAAAAGTATGAGAGAGAAATTTAGGCCAGACAGTGTCTCGATTGCGAAAGGGTTTCGTGGTTCAAAAGTTGATAGAGCTGCGTGGGCCCAAAGCACAGCAGCATACAGGTGTGGTAGCTCGTCGCAACCTCGCGATGCCCAGTGCATGCTAGTGCTCTAGTCTGGCAGTAGGCCAGCCTGTTGTGACCTCGTAACACCCATTGCACCAACAACAGAGGCTGGTAGCTACCATCCCGTCGCGAGCTCGCAATACCCAGCATGACCATGCGATGTTGTCACAGTGTGCTGGATGCATTTTTAGGGTTATTTGGGGAAGTTTTCTTGATGTTTGACTAGGAATAGGAATCCTAATTAATACTTAACCCTCATATGATTAAGGTAACATATAAATAGACCTTTAAGGGTCTAAAAAATATAGCCTCCATCAGAATTAAAAGGTTAATTCTTAAAATACTCTCTCAAGAACACATCACATTGTTAGCACATAGTGAGTGTTCTATCCATCACCTTTGAGGTTTTTATTTTTCTCTCTGTGTGGATTTTTGCTTGAGGCATATCCAATTGGATTACTATAGTTTGCAACAACCCGACAAGAAGGAATTGAAGATTTAAGAACCAAGTTAAAGAGGTAATCATCTTCAACCCTAGATTGGTTATTTTGTTTTGATGGCATGAGTCGAATCCATGATTTTGGGTTTTCAAAAATTTTAATTGTCCACTGCGTGTATGTATGAGACATGTATTCAATACCCTTCAATGGTATTAGAGCCCCCTTTTTTCTTATCAAAATCAATTTTAATTGAAGATTCAATTAGATTGTATGAAATTGGCAATTTTAGGTTCCATTGTTTTGAAATTTTATTTTGAATGTAAATTTGTTTTCACTTTAATTTTCTCTCATATTCTAATTATGAGATGATCAAGGGATATAACTATGATTGAAATTTGGATCAATTGTGATTTAATTTGTGATATTCGGATTTATGATCAAAGGGGTTGAAAACTAGGTTTTGCATGATCTAGTGATATTGTTTAATGTTTTTAATTGGGATATTTGGTATGTTCTTGTATTGTGATTATGAGAATATTGTTTTAACATTTTGAGAATAAGTTTTAACATCTGAATAGCTTAGAAGTTTCAATTAAAATCGTTTTAATTTATTTTGTGAACAAAAGGGCAAAACGGGACTGTTTGTGTTCTTAATGGGCTATTTTGTTTGCAATTTTTTTTTATGTGCTAAATTTCACTCCAGCACCTTTGTGTCATATTTATGTGATAATTATGATGTCATCTTGATGTTGAATGCATGTCAAAATGATTTTGCTCGATTAGATTTCCAATATGATTCTAGTTGATGAACATGTCAGTTTGAGTGTCTTGTATGTCGGTTCGCTTGACTTAATGTTTTGGCTTGTCCCAAATTGTTTTGATTGACTTAAGCTGACCTATGAATGCTTAAGTTGATAATTTGAGTTTTTGGAATGTATGGAAATTTTTTGTTTTGATTTTGAATCATTTTAAGTTGATAATTTCATTTCTAGTATGACTAGATAATGGTGTGTATGATATAATTAAATTGTTTAATTTTGACACCATTATAATGTGGACTTAAGGTGAATTAATTTTGAATTAATTTATGGGAATATGAAATTTTAATATTAATGAGATTAAAGGAATAAAATCCATATGGAAATTACATACAGAGTTATATTAAACACATCAGTTTTAGTAGGCAATTTTAGTTGAAGTGTTGAAGTATTGTAACTGGGTTTTTCCAAATTGGAATCCAAAATTGTCATTTCCTATTTTACCTTTCTTTATGCATTAGAGAATGCATGCTAAGGGTGTATGATATGCATGATGGATGATTATAGACTTTTGCCAGTGTGATTGACCATACATGGTTATTTTATTTTATGGTAAATGAGGTATGCGTGTTCCTTCCTCTCCGTATTTCTCGTATATTTGTCTTCTCATCTCACTCCCCACAAATATCACTTGAGGTTTTCTCTTTGAAAATATGTAATTAGATTACATAGGATTAGGATAGATGGAGATGCAAAAGGAGCAAGATGAAAAAAGATGAGGTACCATAAAGATGAAGACTTAGAAATAAGAATTTTGAACTTCTATTTTAGGTTGTAACTCATGCATTAACTCAGGTGAGACCTAATCAATCCCTCTTTGGTTCAAGGAATTGATTATAAAATATCAATAATCATGTCATATAGTTAATGTAATTATCTTTATATATTCTTGTGATGATGAATGTATAATGCATGCTACTTAATACATGAGACTAAATTAACAAAACCCCTCTTTAAATAAGCAATTGAGTCTTATGCCTTCCATTAATATGGAAAGAACTAGAGTTCTCTAGATGCTGGGTTGTTAAGTTGCTTCAAGCCCGCTCTATAAGAATATGTCCAAACCATCGAATTAAGATTTCATGATTGATGGGTTGGACTTAACCAATATCATTGATTTGTTGGATTTGCGCCAAGGTCAATGAGTATTGGAGGCAAAGTTGGGTAGTGTATATGAGATATACACGCATTAAGAGTTGATAGCCCAATATATGTGTACACATTAATTAGTTGATAGTACAAGATTCGATAGTTGCATGAGAATGCAATTAGTGTGGATCAGATAAAAACCATTCGAACTAAGATAGTCGGCTGGATTTGCGCCAATGTAACACCCTCCACATATTATGAGTATAACCCATATTATATAAAAAATGCTACAATGCATGGCTATAAATTGTTTCCAATCACATTTTATATTCTAGGTTGGGCCTATAAGGCCTTCGTCTCATGCACCTAGTTGAGCTATGTTTATTATTTTTTCTTTTACTATATGTCATATTACATATTTACATGTTAATAAATATAATAATTACATCCCTTTAATAAATACAATTAATGTATGCATGTTATAAACGTGTCAACCCAGCTGTTGGAAAAGTGCAACAAATGCAATCGCCGTTAGTACCATATGTACACTTTTCATTGATATGAATAAAGGCATTTTCATTTATTAATGTTCATCTATAATATGATTTGATTGGATCTTAAATTGATTAATGAAGTCTATGATGCAAACATAGCGTGAAGGAAATCATGATGGCATCATGATAGTAAGATTCCTATCATGTGTAATTATGTTTATTTCTAAACCATCCCTAGCCATAGGATCAATGAGATGGGACATCGTTGATCCGAAAAGGCTAGCACATGTTTTACTCCCTGATTGGATCAAGTAGTAGTTCTCACAAGCTGTAAGCATGAGATGTTTATAGTTAACATGTGGATGCTTGCTAAGATAGTCAAGTATATTGGAGACCTGCTATGAAATTATCATATGGGTATTCTAAACATATATCAATGATAATTTCATCATAGCAATGGTGCAAATATCCTTGGACTTGAGGTACTCAAGGTTATATTGGATACTTATCCTATACTTTGACTCCATTCCTTGTTACCTCTGCGGGAGGTCGCTCATAGGATGGTGATTAGGTATAGTTTGAGGTATTCAAAGATAGTTTGGCAGCCAATAGAGGATTCACTGCTCCTGTTAGAAGGAGAGTATATCCAAGGCCACTTCTCAGGATCATTAATCGGGAAACTCTGGCCAAAGTAGGATTGTCTTAAAGAAGGTCTTCGTAGACATATCTTTATAAGTAATGAGTCTCGATGACAAGTACTAACATCGCTTGGACTAGATGTGACGTAGTCAGTCTAGTGGAAGCTGATACTTAGACCATGCTCTAAACCGAGTGGTATAGTGAGGGTGAAAGGATGAATTGTAGAGATATTGTCTATGGAAAGGTTCGTAGTCAAACCACTGACTTTCCAGTTAATTGGGGGTCATGATGTATTGCTAAATACCGCTCATGACTTGCTTAAGATGAAGTGTTGATTTGAGTGGCTAACATAACCGAAAATCTAATGGGTCACACGCATTGAAAGTGTGAAAAGGAAGTAAAATGGGCTATTGGATTAGATCCAAATAGAGAGAGAAAAGTCTGGTCTAGATAGTTTCCAAATCAGGAATGGACCTAGTCGGGACATGATATGTCTCAATCGGAATTTGCTATTGGACCTTAATTGCATTTGTTCCTAATCGGGATATGGAATATCACGACTGGGAACCAACCAATTTGGGCATTTTCCAAACGGGAAATATCTATCCCGATCGGAACCGATGTCAGAATAGGAAATCTAATCTGATTAGAATTTTTTGAGTGAGGGTTTCAAACCCTAATTGCTCTAGGACTATAAATAGTCTCTTTTGTGATGTTTTAACAAAACTACAGACAGAAGAACGAAAGGTTTTTGTTCTTTCTCTTCTCCTCTTTCACTCTCTCTTGCTAGTACAAGAGTTTGTGGAAAACTCATAGCCAAAGTGTTTTGTTCTTTGAATCCTTCGTATGGACTTTCATTAGAGGTGATCCAGCAAAGATTGATGTGGTTTAGAACAACCCAATAAGGTGCACGAAGAAAGGAAGGCTCTGATTTAAAAGGTAATATTCATCAAACCTTAGATTTGTTAATTGATTAATGCTACATAGGGTGTTCCAATTGCATCAGGTTACGAAAAATTTTAAATTCTGTTGCGTTGTATATGTGATATGCATGATGCAACCCTAACACTAGCTTTGGTCTACATGGTCTCCTCTATATGGGTTTAGGCATCTCCATTGTCAACTACTACATCAACTTTATATCGGCTCCATGACCTACGTGTATGAGAAAACACACTAAGCTACTCATAGATTAGTAAGCACATATGCATATCAAACATAATGTAAAATGATATCATTTATGGCATATAAAATTCGTGATAAAATTGTTTTCAACTCATTTAATCATAACAATATTAAGATATCCTGTACTTATGCAAATTTTGCGCATTCATTAAATGCCTCTTTTATACATATTTATCTAATTCATATAATACTAATCTTTTCTTTATTTCAATATCCCACTATTTGAACATCATGCATTTTTTTTTTTACAACTCTAGGGTAATTTTTCCAAAATTAACTACTTAATGGTGTTGGATTTTGAAGATGCATCACATACAAAAAAACGCAGCGAAAATTAAAATTTTTCAAAACCCAATTCATAGGAAACAACTTGTGCAATTAAAACTAATTTAATAAAAGCAAAGATAGAAATTAGTACCTTTAATTTCTTGGCTAGTTTCTTCAATTTTCCTTTTTGTCGGGTTGTCGTAAACCACAACAATCTAAAGTAGGATCGTCTCTAATATTGATCCAAGCAGAAATGGAAGATTGAAACTCCAAGGATGATGGTTTGAACATATACAATGCGCTAGCAAAGTGTATGCTCATTGAGAGAAAATCAAGAATTAACATTTAATTCTTTTGTGGCTTCATTAAATTTTCTACCCAAAATTTAATATAAATATGTCTCCAAAAATGCTCCTAGGGTTTTAGAGTCTCACTCTAACCCAAACTTGATTCAAAAATTAAGTGGTACCAAAATAGGAGTAAAATAGGGGATTTAGGCAAATTAGGCTAATTGGCCTAATTTGTTGGCATGGCTGTTGCTGCCAGCAGCAAGTGTGGGCCTGCTGGGCAAGCCTGTGACCCCTTTTGAGCAATTTTTCTGCAGTATCATCATGGTCCGCTCCAAAATAATTCTCTCATATTTTTGGATCTCATCCAAGACCATTTTACTCATTCTTCACACCTCCAATGCATGTGACCCATTAGGTTCTCGATTATGTTGGCCACCCGAATTAACAATTAATTCAAGCAAATTATGAGTGGTATCTAGCAATACATCATGACCCCCAATTGACCTAAAAGTCAGTGGTTTGACTACAAACCTTTCCATAGACAATATCCATGCAATTCATCCTTTCACCATTTTATACCCCACTTGGTTCAGAGTATGCACCATGTGTCAACTCCCGCTAGACTGATTACATCACACCTAGCCCAAGTAATGTTAGATCTTGTCCTTAAGTCTTATTACACATTTAGATATGTCACCGAAGACTACTTTCATAACATTTCTACTTTAGCCAGAGATTCCCGAGTGATGATCCTGATAAGAGGCCATGGGTATACACTCCCTCTATCAGGAGTGGTGAATCCTTTATCAGTTACCCAATTACCTTCAAATACCTCAAAATGTACCCAATTACTACCCTATGAGCAACCTTTATGAGGCAACAAGGAATGAAGTCAAAGTACAAAATCAGTATCCAAGATATCCTCAAGTACCTCAAGTCTAAGAATACTTGTACTATTGCTATGATGAGACTATCATTGACATTTGAATAGATCATCCATATGATTGTCTCATAGCAGGTCATCCAATGTACTTTACTACTCTTAGCAAGCATCCACATGTTAACTATAAATATCTCATGCTTACAGATTATGAGATCTACTACTTTATCCAATCAAGGAGTATAATATGTACTAGTCTATCAGAATTAATAATGTCCTGTCTTATTAATCCTATGACTAATGATAATTTAGATACTAACAAAATTACACATGATAGGAATCTCATTATCATGATCTCATCATGATTTCCTTCATGTTATGTTATGTATCAAAGACTTTCATTAATCAGTTTAAGATCCATATCAATTCATATGTATATGAATACCAACATAATGAAACAATGTCAATATTAATGTGTACATTTAGTGCCTAAGGCGATTGCCTTTAGGGCACATCTCTAACAAATGGTTCTTTTATTTCTCATTTATCAATCAATGCATTGACCTCTTAAAGGCTCGAGCATATATCAATTTTAGGAATAGCATACAATTTCTTATAATATTAATAATCATGACACCATATATTTCATTTCATTTTGTAATCATTGCATTATTCCTTTTAACATATAATTACTATTTATATCATATTTTCTAGTTACTAGCCCAAATCTTGTTCCCGGACTGTCCGAATATGGGGTATGGAATAGGAGCACTCCACGAGCTTAACCCACCCTACTAACTCTGATTTCTCGTCAAGAGCACTCCACGAGCTTAAGCCTCTTTGACGGGTCATGGTATATCTATGTAAACGAGACTAAGGGCGCTCCACGAGCTTAAAACACTCTGTCCCTGAAACGTATAACTAATTCGGTACCATAAATCCCCTTAATGGTGCACCATCTATCCTAGTTCTAGTCCACAGGTAAAGAAATAGGCATTTATATCAGAGTATCTTCTCTTTATCATCAATTTATCTTATGTTTCCATCATATTCAATATAATATATACATGTTCTCATATCACATTTATACTCATTAACATGTTTTCATATGTTTTTACATCATACTTTGACATTTGGGCACAATCAGTATGTAACGGATCCACCAAAATATCATTTAAACATATGTCACTATTGCTGTGAATAGTGTTGTCACGACCATGACAAATATGGCTGGCCATGACACCTGGGCGTGAAGGCTACTGGATCAGTCTTCATGGCCATAAAAATTTCAACATGGTTGTGATGCCGATTGTGAAAGATCCTAACTTGTGCCTATGGTCAAATTTTGTCAAAATTCCACTTCTAATCACTTCCTAAACATGCATAGACATTATCCATGATCATTAGACACCAAAACAAATAAGTTATCACAACTCAGATCATCTCCCAAAATGGGGTCACAACTAAGCTCACAACTCAAGCTTTACATATGCATTGTATCCACTTTAACATATTTGCCATTTTCTTGCTTATAACTACATTTATACATATTCAAAGACTCTAATTAGCCTTTCTAATATTTGATCATGCCATTTCATGCTTTCATAGTATATAATATCGCATTACTTATTAAATAAGCATGCTTGACACTATTATTGCACATAACAAATAAGCATGCTTGACACTTTTATTGCACATAACTCAACTTTTACATACATTTATCATTTTATATGTTTTAACATACTCAATAAATTATCCTAACCTTTATTCATGCTATTTCATGGCATCACATCTCATTTATTAGCATATAATCCAATAAACAATCATTATATGCTAACATAACTATTCACAACTTGTCAATTGAGGAACTTACCTCCATTATGCCATTCGTTTTGGGCACTTTAAGTGCCTTTATTAAACTGGTGCATTTACCTATCTATCAATATTCAATATTGATATATATATACCATCCAAGTTCCATAAGTCATTACTTATGTAATCCCCCTATAATCATATTCATCTTAATCATGCTTAGCTTACTTCTTCAATCATTAATCTCGATTCATGTCATTCATCAAATCCACCATAACAAATTACCTAGTAATGGTGTTAGTAGTCATATAAATACTCATTACAAGTTTTTGGGTATGTTACACATTGGAACCCATACTTTTATTCTAATTCCTTCTTTAGCTTTTATTTTCTTATACCATTTATAACCCGTAATTATAATTAATTTACAACATATCTTTCTTTTCATTATTTATTTTCAATCATTTCTAATTAACATGTCATCTATCACATTTTCATGTCAGTTATCACATGCCTACATTATTCAATAAATTAAAGATGCATATGTGTACTTACTTCCTATGGAGCCAACTCAAAATCCAAGCTTCAAGATTGTCTATCCACTTTGGTGGTTAATTTTCACCTTTTAAAGGCATCACCTAACATAATCACAATTATTTCTCATTAACTTAAGCTATATCTCAATTCTCAAACTATGACAATTATGTACAATCATAAATCTAATTCCATAATTCCCACACTTAGGTTATTAAACATATTTTCAACTCAATATCATGGTATCTCACTTCTAATAACTTCAAAGAACATAAATATACACAAAATCCAAACACCATTCATCTTCCATAACCTCTCTTCCATGGCTTTCCAACCAAACAACATAATCTCTCATATAAATTCATAATCATAATAAAGATATAGTTATCTTATATTTTCTTACCTCTTAATAGCATAATACACACTTGTTCATGCAAGGAACTCGTGGTCCCTCTTGTACCAACTTTTTCTCTCTCCAAAATCCCACCAAAGATAATGTTCTCCCCAAATCTTGCTTTAATCTTGTTTTCTTTATTGGTTTGATGTTATTTCACTCAAAAACCATGAAAAATCACTCACTTGGGGTTCTTGAGGGTGTGTGACAAGGGTTTGGAGTTTGAGGGTCAGAAGATGTGATGAAAAATGAAGATAAGAACATGCAAAAAGCTTATAAACAGACCTTTCACGATCATGAAGGGTTACTATAGCAACCGACCTTAAAAAGTCATGTTTATCCAACTTTTTCATTTGTTATAGCCGTGACACTTTAATTTTTCATAATTATTGATTTATTGCGTCCCTTTTTTTGAAACCGAAGCCAAAATTGGCCAATATATCTCATATATACCTCACATATACCTTATATATACCTTTGTATACCTCCAATATA
Source organism: Balakata baccata (assembly GCA_949630135.1). NCBI lineage: Eukaryota > Viridiplantae > Streptophyta > Magnoliopsida > Malpighiales > Euphorbiaceae > Balakata > Balakata baccata. Next base: position 5,329 of record CATIWF010080902.1, on the reverse strand, counting down.
CCTCTCATATATTCTCAAAACTTATTCCTATATACATGTATTTTATATTCCTATATTCCTACATTTTAACTACCAATTTACCCTTCATACACCACAATAGCTTTTAAGCTCCCATTAGTAGGCATTATAGCCAGGGCTATTCTTAGTAAGATCAGATATCGACTAACTAGAAGAACTTCCAACGAGTTCTCTCGGATTCATAGTAAGGGCTATGGATTCGCAATAAAATTATAGGAGCCATAATACATATTGTTAAAGAGCTAATAATCATGCATTTCACATGTACATATCTAACATGCTCTCTTTTACATATAGGTTGCTAGAATCATCATCATGACTGCAAGTGTAAATTTGTGATCTTTAATGGAAATAAACAAATTGACTAGGGGCCAATTTACTAGACTAGCTTAGGAATTCGAGATTGTTCTCAAATCCGAGAAAATAGGCTATGCCTTGGATGAGCCACTTCTCGAACCCCTTACTACTAATACACCATAGTCTATCATCTTAGGGAGCTCTTTAATGAGCAAGCACGATCCAAAAGATTCAAGATCTCTAAGCTGCTCTTCCACTTCAAGATGATTAAGGGGACATCTCTAGTGCAATATGCACTGAAGATGAATAGCTATATTGAGAGGTTGGTTGCCTTGGGTTTTATAATAGACCATGAATTAAGTATAGACTTAATTCTAAGTGGTTTTACTAATAGTTATGCACACTTTGTTCTTAACTATAGGATGAACCATATTTCCACCACTATTCTTAAGCTAATCAACATGCTCAAGACAGCTGAGCCATCTGTCAAGAAGGACAATAAGGCTGTGATGTTGGTGGACTCTTCTAGTTCAAAGAAAAAGAAGTCCACAAAGCCTAAGGGAGGCATGGCTAAGAAGAAGGCCAAAGAGACTACGCCAAAGGGGACTTGCTTCCATTGTGGCAATGATGGCCATTGGAAGAGGAATTGCAAAGCTTATTTGGAGTCTACGAAAAAGAAGGGATCTGATGTCTCATCTACTTCAAGTATTTTCATTATTGAGGTTAATATTGTTTCTCATGATAACATTTGGGTATTGGATACTAGTTATGGCTCACACATATATATTGATATGCAGGGCCTAAGGAATAATAGACAGCTCAAGAAGGAAGAGTCAGACCTACGCATAAGCAATGGAGCAAGAGTTGCTCCATTAGCTATAGGAACATATGTTTCGACACTCCCAGGTGGGCTTGTAATAGAACTAGAAAATTGCTTTTATGTCCCAGCACTTACTAGAAACATTATTTCTATTTATTATTTAAATAAAAGTGGATTTCATTTAACTTTCAATGGCAATGGTTGTTCCATTTTGTTGAATGATATTCTATATGGTTGTAACGCCCATAATTTAGGGCCTAGAATTTATGCAGATTTTGAGGGGTATTTTGGTAATTAAAAGTAAGAATACTTTGGCTTATTTTATATTTTGGTGGGCAGAACCGAATCCCACTCGAGAAAGGTAATCTTGCGATTGGGAGAGGTCTCCCGCTTGACACACCTATTTTCCCGGTCAGGACTCGCCCTGGTCTGCACATTATAAATACGTGTTTTGTACCCTACTTCGCACAAATCAAAAACCCAACCGACACCTGTATACCCTAGGCTCTCCAGAAACCCTTCCATTCATTTTCCTTCACCTAAACACCTAAAAACATAATTTAGATTGAATTATCAAGGATTTAAATTAGGGTTTTTGGTGTTTTCATCAAGAACACGAGACTTCTACCAAACAAGCTCTATAATCAGATTATTCACCTATGTTCTTGACTCTCAGATGTGATTCGATGAGTGTGATAATAGTTTAACATCCTTAGCACCATTTTAATGCTCCCTATAGAACAGAAGGTATAGAACGGTTTGTAACCTTTGATTCATATGTCTGATGTTAAGAAACGGGGAAGAAAATAGAAATGGACATCAGAACATGTGAGAGACATTGATAACGAGGGTTTCGACTCCATTGTTTAAGGTTTGTACGTATAATCATGTTTATTCTCTTTCTGGCTACATGATTGTTAGTGAATAGATATTTTTGGATGTTTTGTATCAGTTGAATGCCATGATTATTGATCTGAATGGTTTGAACACGTTGATATGAATTGATGACATAAATTATTCTTGTTTTTCATGTTAAATTGATGAAATAAGAATTAGATGGATTATGGCATGTTCACAATGACAAAATGGTATGTTTCAATAATGTATGATGTTATGGAAATTGGTAATATGCCTTGAAATTAAGAGATTTGGGTCAATATGTAAAAACTAGAATTTTCCCTACTGGTGTCGGGCTTTTCCCGGTCGGGAAAGGGGAGTCCCGGTCAGGACTTACGCGACTCTAGGCCTATATAGCTCCACAACAGTTAGGCAATGACACTAGCACCGCAATGGCACGCGGTAGCATGTTGGGATTCAAACTCACCTATATGCGAGTGTTAGTTACTAAATATGATGGAATGAACGTGTAAGGCATGTGTTCTATGTTATTAAATGGAATAGTTATGAATATAATGTTAATGAGATTTTGCCTAAATGTTATACCATGATGTGAGATGAATTGACATGCACATGATGATACATGGGTCACGATGCGACATGATGTGGAATGATGATATAAATGTTAATATATCGAAATGTGATAAGTTGCTATTAGAATATCATGGAAAAGTTTTATTATGATCAAGGAATAAGGTTCATGCGATTAAAAATGAAAAGACATAAATGCCCTTACTCATACTAGGACTGATTATAGGATAGATGGTGCACCATTAAGGGTGGTTATAGTACCGTAGGATTTTTCATGCGTTATTTATCGGGCAAAGTGGCTTTAGCTCCGAGAGTGCCCTTGACCCTCTATATATAGTTATGAGTCAAGTTGGCTTCAGCTCTGAGAGCGCTCTTCACTCAAGTACATATAGAGACAGTTATGATTAGGTGAGTAGGGTGGCTTTAGCTTCGAAAGCGCCCATATTCACAACTCGTATCCGGTAATCTAGTATAGAGTGATTGGGCAATTTAAATGAATAAACAAAAATAGGGTAAAGTAATATAATATGAGGAATAAGGAAAGGCTTTCGCTTACCAGGTACGCTATAGTGATGTGTAATGATTTGATTGGCATGATGGCATGACTATAATTATATGAATTGAAAAATGAGACAAAGTGTTATCTTATGACTTTCATGTAATGAATGATATGATTTGACTGTGTATTGTAATACCCCACCATATAATCAGGAGACTCTTCCCAATTATATTGAGAGATATTACAATGCATAAGAGGTTAAAACTGATTTTTTTTTTAAATAACTTTGCATCATGGCCATGATGACTTGAAAAGAAATATGAATAATTAATTTATAAAAGGTGTGTCAACATAAGTTTCATAATATAAAAGTTAGGACTCACACATGCCCAAAATGTTTACAAAATTCATCAAAATATAATATTTACATAAATTTAAGGATAGACAAAGCTAATCCCCAACCCCAAAAGAAAATACACAAAACAAAGTTGTATCACCCACCCCAACAACTTGTCCTTCACTTTCTCTCTCTGTGGACTTCTTATATTGTCAGCAGCTTACTATCTACACCTACGTGCGAAACATTCACACGCTAAGCACAACATGTTTCGCGGTACATAACAACATATAGGTTTAATTGACATGTATGCATGAACATTATACACATTTTAATATGTATGCATGACAGAGTGAAATAGCTCAAGTAATCTTCCATTTCATCACAACAATGTATACATCATGTCACTTATCATGATTCATATATTATATGCAACCATAATTCAGCTCAACATTTACCTTAATCTCAGATGCCAAGATTTGTACCCCTATACTCTTAACCGGACAAAAATGGACATGGGACACTATGGCTACTCCGAGCCTCTCAGGTTCTCTACCTAATAAAGATAAAACACAAGTATATATGGGTGCCACTCTGGGCATAACCACTTGACGCATGGGTATCGTTCCCATGATGGCCAACTCCGGGCCTGAAATGGTACCAAGGTTCCCTCAATGGCATACCATCTATCCTATCTCTAGTCCTAGTTAGAGTAATTTGGGCATTTATCGTCCTTTTCATTGTTAACCAAAAACAAGTTTATGCAAATCATTTTCGTATCATAAGAATATGAATTCAACATTTAATATCAAATTCTCAATTTTCACAATAGTACCAAATTTCATCATCATGCATTTAAGCATTTAAGTTGTTCATATGTCAACAGGCATCTCAACCTCCAAAGTCATACCAAGCAAAATATCATGATAACATACTTCATTCATACATGATTGCTACAATAAGAATCACATCACAAGCACCCTATGGTTCACCTAGATGGAACCGCCCTACAACATTCACAATCACCCATACTACATTCCAGCGTTTCAAATTCATCATTTATAAGCCACAGATTCATCAACCAAACATGCAGGTTCATCAATTTAACCCAAATGTGGTTATGTACATACCTAATTTGAGCAACCAACAAAACAACAAGGCTTGTAGTTGGCTTAATCCTTTTGGTGGTTGTCCCCACCCTCTACTTCACTTCCTATAATGATCATAACCATGTATTAATATCTAAAACCACAATTAGGCTACATAATTATAAAACTTTAGATTTTCATTACAACTTCTGCACTTGTTCTATTTTGTAGCTCCATTTTGAGGTCGTGTTAAGCAAAATTTAATTTATCATGCTTCTAGAAAGTTATAGAGCTATGTTTTATAGCTTCTTATTTCAGATAAATCAAAGCTCTATATATGAAGTTACAAGCTAATTATTGGAGATTGTTTAAACAAAAGATGTTGTAGGCAGTACCAAAATCCGATTTTGATTTATAGTTTAGTCCTACTTCCTAACACTATATCACTCTATGGCATTCATGAAAGTTATACCCCTATATGCTATCTCTGCACAGAATTTTGTATTACTTAAATCCAACTTCTAAAAAGAAAGTTATAGTTAATCTATTAGGAGCTGTTCAACTAAAAACTACACTGTCAATATAGGCAGTTTCTATGCTCTGTCTTGGTTCTACTTATATATCTAATTAACTACAGATTTTCACTTTATAATCTTCATGAAAGTTGTAGTTCCAGGAATTATCTTTCTAACCCAACTAAATGTTAGAGAAGTGCTCTTAAGGCAATCACCTTTAACACTTATTGTACATGTTTATTTGATTAATAAGAGGCATTTTTATTAATTTGGTATTCATTTGCATATGAAATGATATAGATCTTAAACTGATTAATGAAAGTCCAT
>CATIWF010080901.1:0-25176 GCA_949630135.1 Balakata baccata | reverse complement strand
AAAAACAATGACCGCTTATCCACATGACCGAAAGTACCAAACTACCCATTGACAAGTCAGGAGACAGAAAAAACAGTAAGGATGTTAAAGTAATTTAAAAAATAATAATAAAAAAAAGGAAAATCTACATCTTCTGCGGGTAAATCGGCAAACACCAATCTTGTCTTTACGGAATTACAGATAAGGATACAGAAAGAAGAGTCATCCCTTTTTCTTAGTTGAGTTTTTCTCTGGTCCAACATTCAAAGAAATAAATCTAGGGTTTTCCCTTTCTATTCCCATTCCCATTCTGCTCTTATTACCTCAAAAAGGTAACATTTTTATCTCATTGTTTAACTCATCTCTCTCTCTCTCTCTCTCTCTCTCTCTCTCTCATTATTAGCATCCTTATATGGTAACAATGTGAGGTGGGCTTCATAATTCAAGTTGACTTGTCATAATTAGCATTTCTCTCTTGAATCTAAAGCAAAAGGGAGCAAACGTATTAAGTATGTCTTCAAATCTATTGAATTCCAATTTTTTCTGTTTTATATTTTGCGGGAATTTATTTGATTGTTTCCTTTTTCGATGTTTATAATTACCGTTGTTATCGTTTTCTTGGATACGCAATAAAGCATGGGATTTGAGTTTTTACAAGTTTAGAACCATACAAAATTAAATCGTGATGATAGATAAGGCAAGAAGATTGGTCTTTTAATTCTATATATGCCATACAAAATGTTCTTTAAATTGCGAAAATTTTATCTACAGCATTTAACACCAATAACCAATCAATTCTTTCAGCATTAGGGAGTAGAGCTACATGAATATCTTGAGCTCTAGCTTTTCAATGATTATTTAGTTATACATGAATTTATATATTAAATTTTAAAATTTTTCTCCAGGCCCCTTTTTCATTCTTCTGGCTCTGAGATAAACCAATAGCTTCTCTTATAGGAGACGTTTGGGGAATTTATTTTCTCTTTCTAATTTTGTTTTTAAAGTCTGATGGCTTCCTTTATGATTTTCAACTTTCAGGGTACTTTCACGCTGAAGCTGCTGCAGATTATTAATTTGGCTACCTATATCAGATATGGGTCTATGCTTAAGCTTTGATAAGGTAAATTTTTTTGAATTGACGCATGGTGTACTCATTCTAAAACAAGAAAAATGGATATGCCTTCTCTTTTTACTGTACATTCAAGTAGATTACTGGTAATTGCTTTCTGCAACTCCTTTTGGCTTCCTTCCCCTTGCCCTCTTTTAGATCATGAGGACGTTAATTCTTGATATACGTGTTTCTTGCTGGATATTCTAACATATGTTAGTTATATCCTTTCCATATCATAGTAAAAAAAAAAAAGCAATTAATCAGGTAAACTTATCCTTATCTTTATCATTGCACAATTTTGTGATTTGGCTTTTTTTTAATGCTGCTAGAAGTTAAAATCTGATAATGTCTCCAGCTAATTTTGCGCTCAACTGCTGTGAGAGATATAGTTGATTTATAGTCCAATGGGAGATGAAATCTTTGAAAGCATAATATGAGAGAAATGGTTCTTTCTAGCTAACTTCAAATAATTGGTATTTCAGAATAATGTGACAGAAGAAAAACTCATACAGCTCAAATCAGTTGCTTGTGATTTTAGGGAGAGCCTCGTTTGTTCACTTGTGCAATTCTAATTATTCCTTGATTTGCTTGATTCTAAGTCTGAGTTCCTGCTGTCTCTGATGGGGAAAATGTCCTACTGTTAATTGTTTCTTTGAAGTTTAACAGTCGAGCATTCACAGTTGATTTTATTTAATTGGCGCACAAAAGATTATGAAAGTATTAGGAAATCTAGTAGGTTGCTATTGGCTTTGTTATTTATTGATACTAACAATAATTTTCTTCACAAGAACGGCACAATCCTATGTATGATAGATATCTAGGAATTTTATGCAAACAATATGGGCCCTGAGGCTTATTGACTATACTATTCTGAAACTCTGCATGAATGATCATACTTATTCTATTCTTTTAATCTTATTGTACCTCAACCTTTGATATTTCATTAATGTCCCAATAAGAAGAAACGAAACCTGCTGGTGGGGTACTGCAGTAACCCAGTTGTTTGTGAAAAACTGAGTCTACTACTTGTTTGCTTTTAGTTAAATCTTAAAAATAAAAGGCAAACAAATTCTTCTGGTTTACCATTCATCATCATCATCTGTTGCTTAAATCGAATCGTCTTAAAGATTGATGCATTTGATTCCATGAGGTGGCCCTTCTTACCCCTCATCCTCACATATTTATATATTCTTTGCACTTCCATTTATACCTTTATTTTGAAGTGTTAAATTGTGCTATTCCACTGCCAAGCATCAAACCGGAGCTGGTCTATTTCCTGTTGCATATGATCTCATTCTTTCTAAAGGCAAAGACAAAGTTCTGACGCTCATGTTATTTTTAGGAGAGACAGGGTGATGATGCTGATCAGCATGTTGAATTTGTTGGTGGTAATGTGAGCCTAATTACTACAAAACAGAGCTGGGATGAAAAGATGTCGGAAGCAAGTAATGATGGTAAAATTGTAAGTGTTCATTTGAATTTTATTTATACAAGAGAATGGTATTCTTAAGAAATTTCCTGGAGCATGTTTTTGTATTTTGACTCATTGACTGACATATACACTGTGTACATCACACTTGCAGCTATTTCTTGTACTAGTTTTTCTCATTCTGCTACTGCATTGGAAGTTTATTTCATCTGTCTGATATGTCTTGTCCTTTAATTCATTTTCACTCTTGTACTAAATTGAGATGTTTAACAGGTCATAGCGAATTTTAGCGCAACATGGTGTGGTCCTTGTAGAATGATTGCACCATTCTTTCGTGAGCTGTCTGAGAAGTACCCTTCTCTAATGTTCCTGGTGATTGATGTTGATGAACTATCGGTAAGTCATTTATATGAGTTGCCTTTCATGTACCTGAATCCTGCTTTCAGCCTTATGTATAGACTGTGGCCCAATAATATGTTTCTATCACTTATCATTCACCTAATTTCTCAACTGTCAGAACACTATGCACAGCTGTATTTGCATGACATTCCCTTTTATTATGTTCGACAAGTAATCCGCAAAGATCAGCCTGATCTTGCAACCTATTCACTGAATAATATAGTAATGATAATAACAATGCTAAAATAAAAACCAAAGGCAATTTTATTTGTATTACTTTTCTCCTATGCTTGATATATGGTAAATGAGTGTAGCAACTATATAGATTACAGCAGAGTTGACATAACTTGAATGAATTGATGGTGAACTGTATGTGCTACTGTTCAACACAGGACTTAAGTACCTTATGGGATATCAAGGCTACGCCCACCTTTTTCTTTCTTAGAGGTGAGCAGCAACTTGACAAGCTCGTCGGAGCCAACAAGCCAGAGCTACAGAAGAAGATAAATGCTGTTCTGGACTTGGTGGGTAGTCGTGACAAATGACTGTTATGGGGGTTCCAATACTTTCGGCAGCATCAAGCATCTTTACCAATTGTGTGTCGAGCATTTTGGTTTGTTGAAGATTTTGCCATTAATGTAAATATAAATATATGATTGCATGGAAATTTTGGGGATTTCAGCGGTTGCACTGTATTCTTCAAGTAATGTTGCTTTGGAATTGGAAATATAAAAGCTATTTCCATTTTGGTTTTATTAAATTAAATTATTTTATTTTATTTTTATTTTGTTGGTTTAAACATCTGCCATGGCTTGTTATTAAATTTTGATTTTCCTAATAAAACTTAAAACATATTTATTTGCAATAATAACCTATTTTTTAAGTTATTTATTAGAATTTTTTTGTAAAAATTACTATTTATTCTATGTAATTTGACATAATATATTTGTATCCTTCTAAAATTTAAAAATTATACTATTTGTTCTCTTTGCTTTGACATAATATACTAGTATTTTTTTGAGATTTAAAAATTATATTATTTACCTCTTGAAATTTTGATATATTGCATCAGTAATTTTCTGTAAATTTGATTTATTATACTAGTATCTCTTTAGGCAAAAAAGAATATTCTTTCTTTAGAGTATATTATGTCAAAATACATGGAATAAATAGTATAATTTTCAAACTTTAGAAGTACTAATGTACTATGTCAAATTACATGGAGTAAATCATAAAATTTTTAAATTTCAGAGGTACTAGTATATTATGTCAAATTATAAAGGTAGAAAGTAATTTTATTTGTATAATGTTATTGTTAGGCACATTTATAGTATTTTGCCATTTTATTGGTATGTTGCTATAATGTTTTCTTTTCATGGTGGGAAATAATCGCAAATTATATCTTGAATTCCGATTTATGTAGTATTATGAATTAATGACTCATTATATTTATGAGATGCAGTATTAATTTTGTAAATAAAATAAACTTGTTTTTGTAAATATTTATCATCCGTTTGTTTCATATTTTTTAGTTTATTCATAAAAATTTATTAGAGATAAAGTAAATGTTTATTAATTTACTATTACAGGTTTATTAGCTATAAATTATATTATATATCAAAAAAAAATTTTAAAAAATATAATATTCATTAAATTAAATATATAATACATGTTTTTCAAGAGAATTTGATATATTCATACTTGCATATCAAAAATATATATAATATTGGTTAAATTAAATATACTAAAAAATGAAATGAATCTCTACAAATAAATTAATTGGCTTTTACTAATAAACTAATTAGTCTACAATTCTATAACAAGTGAACTTGTCTCAATAAAGTAATGAATGTTTACTTTATTATTAATAAACTTTTTTACATTATTATTAATAAACATACCGTTTATAATAAATGAACTTACAATTTATAAGTTACTATTTATTGATAATAAACTTATAGTTTACAAAAGAAATGAACATTTATTAATAAACTAATAAATTTTTACTTTATTTGTAATAAATTTATAGTTTTATAATAAATGAATTTTTATCAATAAACTAATGAATATACCAATGACAGATGATAAATATTTACAAATTGCTATTGTATTTTTAATAGTTGTATAAATTTATTTTATTTATAAAATTGGCATCCTCTTTCACATATTTAATGGATTTTTGATCTATAATGCTATATGGACTAAAGTCTATAGTATAACAGTTTGGAAATAACTAAATAAGCTTATGGTCATGAAAGGGTTAATTAAAAGATGATAAATCAAGAATATACAGGCTTTAGGTTAATAATATTGGTCTAATAATAAAATTGTAAGATCTCGAGTTCAAATATTTAATAAGACTCATTGTACCAAAAAATAGTAAAATATCAGAAGACGTAATACTATGTAAAACAAAACAAAAAAAATCACTTAATACTAAACTAATGTCACAAATGGCAAAATCAAACATGAACTATATTAATGATAAAAAATTGATTTTGGTTTAACATCAAAATCCATATGCATTGGACAAACTCGTCTGCCCCTGTATTTGGTCAACATAAAGATGAGAGGTCGATGGGTTGGTGGCGGTGGCCACTTAGACAAATTCTCATACAGCTGTTCCACTTGCACTTCTCCACGTTTTGCCCACTTTTGCAAATATTCTTTCTTCCTTAACCAATTCCTTTGCATAAATTATTTAGGCCATAACGCTGATAGAGTGTCATTGTCATCCTTAATTTTCTGCTACATATAGAACAATCAACTTGGCCCCCCCACCCACATGTTCACCAGATTCTATGTTAAATTCCACTCTTCCTAAATTTTCCTTCGTTTCCATTATAAGTTTCAATCCCGTCCCCTACAAGCTCAGGGTCAAAGATTATACCTGTTAATTTAAAAAAATTTAGACCCGGTAAAATGCTCATTTTAGAAATATATATTCTATATTCAAAACTCTAAACATTTACCATCGATCTTATTCTTTTGGAATATAATACACTTTCTTTGAAAGCTAAAACAATCTCAATGATTGACTTATAATTTTGGTAAATAAGAAGGAAAAACTTAAACTATGAGGAATTCCATCAAATCCTTGGGAATAATAGCACGAAAAACAAATATAGATAACACCATCACCAATGACAAATAGAAGTACAAAAGACAGTATTTTTTACACTCTTTTGGGTAATTATACATGCAAATTACAATTGATTTGCTCGAAACATACCATCATATTGTAAAAAGAAATTAAATATATAAGGGGAAAAAAAGTGAGCAAGTGAAATAAATGCAAAATAAATTCCTGGATAATTAACACTTAAGCTGTGGATTGAAAAATTGCTGATTTTGGTGAAGTAGCTAATGAAGTTGCTGCCGTCTCAACGCCCTTTGGGGTTCATGATCTGTGAGAATACGGCACTTGGTGTCAACCCATCAGAGTCTTCACTGGCAAGGCTCCGGCCGCCGATGCTCATGCTCATTCCGCTACTCCTCGAGTCTGTTATGTTGGCATCAAAACCAGGGGAAGCATCAGGATCTTTCTTCCCTTTAGAGGAAGAATTGAATGGCATCTCTGCATCGTCTATTCCGCCGATGCCCTTTCCACTCTCCTCTGCACTCTCCTGCAGCTGCAAAGCAAACTCTAGGTTCCACAGCACATCACCCATTGATGGCCTCTCAATGCCCTGATCAGAAACACACTTCACTGCAGTCTCAGCAAACTTCTTGAAGCATTCTGGTGCAATCTTTCCCTTCAGGTAGGGATCAACAATCTGATCAAGATTGCCTTTCTTGTGGCAATGAGCAGCCCATTCTGCCAAGCTCACTTGCTCCTTTGGCAGCGTGGGGTTCAATGCGGGTCGAGCACACAAGATCTCAAACAGCACAACTCCAAAAGAGTAAACATCAGACTTTTCTGTTAATTGCTGCCGTCTGAAGTACTCTGGATCCAAATAGCCAAAACTTCCCTTCACTACTGTGCTGACATGAGTATGATCCAATGTTGGACCTGTTTTCGACAAGCCAAAATCAGAAACCTTTGCAACCCATTTCTCATCCAAAAGAATGTTGGTTGTCTTCACATCTCTGTGGATGATGGTGTGTTTAGCACCAGTGTGCAGATAGTGTAAACCACGAGCAGCGCCAATGCATATCTCAAGCCTTTGCTTCCATGGCAGTGGAGGCTTTTGGGTTTTGTATAGATGCTCGCGCAATGTTCCATGGGCCATGTAATCATAAACAAGTATCATCTCACAGTTCTCTTCGCAGTACCCAATCAGTGAAACAAGGTGGCGGTGTCGAAGTTTGGAAAGCATTTCTATCTCAGTTTGGAATTCATGCACACCCTGCTCAGAAAGTGGATTGCCGCGCTTGATTGCAACTTTTGTCGTTCCACCATCAATTTCTCCCTTGTGGACTTTGCCAAAACCTCCAACTCCAAGGAGCAGTGCCTCATCGAAATTCTTGGTAGCAGCCTTGATCTCAGCAAACGAGAAGTGGCGACAAAGGTTTGATGGTAGGGATGAAGCATAACTTCCTGTTGTAGTTGTCTTAGCTGAACCAGCAGAGTGGGAATTTCCATATAGTGAAAGAGGAAGCCACCCAGATGGTCCATCACTAGCACTTGATTCCTTCCCTTGTCTATTCCGACGAGATGCAGCAAGAACAAAGAAACCAACGACAAGGGCTAGAACAATTCCACCACTCACACCCCCAGCTATTATTGCTTTCTGGTTCTTTGAATGGCCATGACCTGATGATGGTCGAGCCAATGAAGGGTCAATATTCTCCTGCTTAGGAGGAGGGATAGGATTGGGGCCAGCAAGATTACCATTTGTATTGCTGATTTTGAAAATCTCCACCCCGTTTAAGATTGCATCATAATACTGGGACTTCAAAGCTGGATCTGTATTTGGATGAAGAGCCAGCCATAAATCCTGCTGAGGACTCCCACCAGGAACGAGCACCACATAATCCTTATGCACAGGAATTCCATTGTGCTTTGCCCATGCAACCACATCCGCCTGTTCCTCAGCAGTTTGGTTATTGAGGAAGATGGTGAATACTCTCTGATTAATCATGGTCACGTTTTGAGCAACTTCACAGAAATGGAGCCTAACCAAATAACTGAAACCAGAATCAACACTGAAAATCCAAGTCAAATTGAAATTCAAATTGATTTGAGTAGTTGGCCCCATTGATCTCGCTGAGGAATAGATATCAAGCGGTGCAATATAAGGAGGCACGGGGTTTTGAATAGTCATGTTTGGATCAGCAACCAATGTAACACCAAGCGCAGCTCCATAAATATATGCCTGATCATCAGACCAAGACCTCAGCATCCCTGTATCCTGTGACGGGGAAATATCATTCCCACCCACATTCAACCGATAAACATTCTCAAGCGCTGTGTTATTATCAATATAAAATGGAGACGAATCGCCCACTATAAACAAAGTTCCATCAGTATTTCCATAAATATCAGGCATGGACACAATCTCAATCCCATTCACAAATGCATAAGCCTTGGGAAAATTTGAAGATGGGCGGAAAGTTAAATTCAAACTTCCACCATCTACATTGATCGAATACTCCTTCACAATATAGGCAAAATTCAGAGCTTCTGCAGTTTGAGCAACACTGAAGTTATTAAGAAGGGTATAAGACCCGGCCGTGACGGAAAAGACAGCATCAGATGCATTAAGGCCGCTGTAGGAAGCAGGATAGAAATACAGGCGGACAAATTTCCGACCAGCGGCCACGGGGAAACTATAGGTAAAATTAGCGCGAAAAACACGGGCAGTCATGTATGGGATTTGAGGAACTGCAGGATCTTGGGTGGCAGCTTCGGATGTGGACGATGAACTCTCAGATGACAACAAGTACTTAGAACCCTTGTCGGAGGTCCATTTCTGATCATCGGTATCGGGATTATCCGAAGTTGCCCCACAGTCTAGGAGGATTTTATCGGTTGGATCATAATTTTGAGCTAGGACAAGAACAACAGCAGAGGCAAAGCAAAGCAAAAACAGAAAAGAAGCAGGAAAACACTTATCCATTCTCCTGCTGATGGACTCCAATTTGACAATGCAACCAGACTAGATGAACCCTTTATCCAGAACCTCAAAAGGATCAAATCTTTAGAGAAAGCAAAGGAGAAAAAAGCAAGATCTGAGTTTTAGAACCACTGAACTCAAGTGTTTCAGATAAAAATAAGCAACGAAAGTCTCAGATCCAAAATCACAAATAGCTAAAGAAGACACCTATAAGAAGATGAAAAGAAGCAACAGATTGCAGAAATATGCAATCTTTGAACTACTACTAAAACAAAAACAGATTTCAAGCCATCTTCAGCATTAAAGAATAGATACCAGATTGAAAGAAGGCGAGCTCTTACCTTCAAATCAGCCACAGAACCGAACAGAACAGATCTCAAAGAAAGAGAGATGGGTTAGAAATTTGACAGCCCGAGAAGCTGAAAGGTGGGTTCAATGACGAAACTAGAAAAAGGAAGACAGTCATTCCGTGTAACTTAGTTGTCATCACTTTCTGCTGCTGAGTTATTTTAAGACATAAACAAAATTTTCAAAATTAATATCTTTTAATTAAAATTAATATAAGATAATATCGAGAATTTATTTTTCTGCTAAGAGTTTAATGACCAGAATGACCTTACAGGCATTAATGTATTGCTGAATTGCCATTGGTATATGTGATTGGATGGCAGACAGCTAAGTTTGGACCCAAACGCGTTAAAAGTGACGGTGTGACGCGTCTTAATTTTATATATTACCTTTTTATTTATTTATATTTATTACTCTTGGGTGATAATATATATATTAATCATATTTAAATTTTAAAATTTTAGTAGAAAATTAAAATGTTCTTTTATATCTTAAATAATATTTTATTTTATTTTTAAAATATAATTAATTTATGAATTCTTCATAATTTTCTAATTTAATGTGTTTTATCATATATAAATATAAATTACTATTTTTAATTTTTATAATATATATATATATATGGGTATGGAACCGCTTAACCCGTCAATACCTATTTTCTTTAAGTGCAATATACTAATTATAATTTTTATAAAGATTAAAAATTTTAATGCATCCATTAGATTTGATTAACATATAATTGAATAATCATTAATTTCGACTGATTAACCGTTAACTATATAATTTATCATCTATTTAATTATAAGGTATAAAAGCTTATTACATTCGAAATTGTCTGGTGTATATATTAATTATAAACAACAAAACATCATCCAATATGAAAAGCAAATATAATAAAATACACATCCAATAAAAATACATTAATCATAAATAAAAAATTTTAATGTCAATTATTTAAATTTATTTAAAAAGCATAAGATATAATGACCACAAAAAGAATTCATTCTATATTTATAGGTCAGTTATAATTAATGATTCAAATTATAAAATATTTATTCAATATTTAAAATTATAAATTAATAAATAATTCAGATAAAATACATGGTGTTGCGTTGATATATCAACAAAGAAATATTTAAAAATAACATTTCACAAGATCCATTTCTTAAGGAGGATTTTTGTGGTGCATCCAGTGTAAATTATACTAGTTATTTTAGGACCATTGAATCATCAATTTTTAATTTCAACCATTCATTATCAATATATGTAATTAAAAATTTATAATTCAATAATTTTAAAATATCCGATGTAAATTATATCAGGTGGACCATAAAATTACTTTCTCTTAAAGAATTCCAAGAAGGGATTTTATTGCACATGGAGATGCAGCAACAGCATCAGGCTTGTGGGGTAGCCGTATCACAGCTGGGTTTGTGTTGTGGTATAGGCTCCCAGTTCGTATTGAATGTTTGTAAATGAATTAATAATTTTTTTCCATTCAATTTCATTTAATATTTTAAAAAATTTACCGGTTAAGATCGTTTAATCGTTATACTTAGTATAAGATATTCACAATAAAAATAAAAAATTATGAATTTAATATCCAATCTTGTATCAAGAAAAATTAATTATTAGATTTCACTTCAATTTTAAATTAATTATGCAAAAAAAATAATAATGTAGGGCATTAAATCTCTGAAAATTTTGCTAGTTTCATTGATGATCTTACAAGGACTAGAATTAATAAATTCATACAAAATTTTGGTTGATAAAATTATTATAAAAATACAAATTGGATTCATTCAGCTCTAATTAGAAGATATAAATTTCCATTAAAAAAAACCATTAAGAATTGAGGAAAAGTGGGCTAAGTCGCCCAATTTAAAAGAAAGAGTGCAAATCTCAGTGACTCATCATACACAGTTTAGGCCCAGCAATCTTTACCAGTGGCCCAATCTTCAAATTTGGAAACACTTTCTCTCCCCTGCTCTGATCAGCTACTTGAAACTTGAAAACTTTAGCTTAACAGAGACACAATCACCAAACTAGACCAAAAAAAAAAATGAGAAGGGTCCCGAAGAAGAAATTTGATGAATACCCCAAATGCACAGATTCCCTATTCATCAATTTGAGCCTTGTTTTCCAGTTGTTGGTGGAAAATTGGATCGTGAGTGAATGAATGATAAAAAATTACAGAAAACTGCTGACCCGGATTGATCTCTCTCTCCACTGGGTTTCTTCTTCTCCTGTTAGGAAAAGAACAATTGGATTTAGCAGAAAAAAGGGTATGCATCAATTTTCTTATTTTCTTTTGTTTCTTTTTTTTTTGGCTATGCAGAGCAAATCTATTTATAGGCACTGACCTTGTAACATTGACATGATGACATCAGAACCACAACAGAAGAAAGTTAAATCCTTTTTCATCAGGTCCCATTTGTATTTTAACTTACCTTAGGAGCCATATCTCCAACTTTACTTACGTATTCACCTTCCTTTTGATTTATCTATGTATCTATGTCTGTGTTTGGAAGAGAAGATAATAGAAGAGCTAAATAAAGAAAATTTTCTTTGCTTTCAAGCTAGAGGGTCGCTTCCCCCTTCAACACTCTTCTTGAAATGCACATTTCTTTTTGCCACGTTAGATATTCAGACATATATATAGAGAGATAGTAGTCCAATTTGGACACAACGTGGCTTACTGAATCAATAACATGGATACCCACAAGAGAAGATTTTGCTTTAGCAACATTGTTTCAGTAGCTATTTTTGTTATGTTGCTTGGAAGTTCAAATTCCAGTGGCTTTGTTAATCCTGGGGATAAGCAATTTGAACCGACAGTGGAGGAAGTGGACAGCCATTTACCATCTAGCATTAGTCAAGGGTAAACTTTAAAGAAGGACCCTTATGCATATATAATATATAGTGTCATGTTCCTCAATTTTGTATTTTCTGTGTGTCTGCAGGATTTATCAATTGAATGATATGGAAGAAGATGCTTGGGAAATGGTGGGGAAGAAAGGGAACCAGTTTGTGGTTGATGACAAGCCTTTTTATGTCAATGGATTCAATACTTACTGGCTGATGGTCTTTGCTGCGGATCAATCCACAAGAGGAAAAGTAACTGAGGTTTTTCAACAAGCATCTTCAGTGGGTTTAACAGTTTGTAGAACCTGGGCTTTTAATGATGGCCAATGGCGTGCTCTTCAGAAATCTCCTGGTGTTTATGATGAAGATGTTTTTAAGGTAAATATTTAACTATTTCATTGGTTTGATACTGTTTTCAGAAATCAGTAATGAATGAAAAATGAATGTTCAGTAACTGGGTTCCACTTCCTGTTGAGCTGCAGGCCTTGGATTTTGTGGTGAGTGAAGCAAGGAAGTTCAAGATCAGGCTCATATTATCCTTGAGCAACAACTGGGAAGCATATGGTGGAAAAGCACAGTATGTTAAATGGGGAAAAGCTGCTGGCCTTAATTTGACATCTGATGATGATTTCTTCTCTCATTCTACTCTCAGAAGCTACTATAAGGCTCATGTTAAGGCAAGTGACTCACTGAAAGACTAATAGTGTAATTACTTTCAAATGCATATGTACATATAAATCTACAATCTGCAAATGCAGACCTTGCTGAACAGAGTTAATACAATCTCAAACATAACTTACAAGGATGACCCCACAATATTTGCTTGGGAATTGATGAACGAACCTCGATGCACCACCGATCCCACTGGGGATAAACTGCAGGTTTGTCTTCTTCAGCCTTTAGTACCATTAGACCATAAATTTTCTTCAGTTGGTGCTTGGTTGTGTTAAATGAGCATTGTTCTTCTGCTGATCCCATCACATACTGAAAGCAATGGAATGCTTTTTTGCAGTCATGGATACAAGAAATGGCAGTTTACATCAAGAGTATGGATGCAAAGCACTTGGTGGAGATTGGATCGGAAGGATTTTATGGTCCCTCAGCTCCTGACAGGGCTCGATTCAACCCTAATTCTTATGCTACACAAGTTGGAACCGACTTTATAAGAAACCATCAGGCTCTTGGTGTGGATTTTGCTTCTGTTCACATTTATGCAGACTCCTGGTAAGCATTCACTGCATTTTGCGTTTGTTCTGTTAAAGTTAGTTCTAATCATGTTGTGCATGCATTACAAAGTTTTCTTGTCATGACAGCATCAAAACTAGTAAAAAGCTGTATAGGTGAGATTCATCATTAGGTGCATCATCTTTTCCTATCACTGATAAGATCCAAGTATATATTAACACAACCTCATTGATGAAGGATTTCGCAAACAATATCTGATGCTCACATTGAATTTACAAAATCATGGATGGAAGCACACATTGAGGATGCTGAGAAATATCTAGGAATGCCTGTGATATTTGCAGAGTTTGGTGTTTCTGCAAAAGACACTGGTTACAATTCATCATTTCGGGACACCATGTTCAACACAGTGTACAAGACACTTCTGAACTCCACCAAGAAAGGTGGAAGTGGAGCCGGCAGCCTTCTGTGGCAGCTGTTCCCAGATGGAACAGATTATATGGATGATGGGTATGCCATTGTTCTGTCAAAATCTTCTTCAACGTCAAACATCATTTCCCTTCATTCCACAAGACTTGCAATCTTTAATTCGGTGTGTTCTTGGAATTGCAAATGGGGCTGCAAGAAGAAGAATGTCTTGGATACATTCCTTTACCATGATGAATTCTAGAACTGCTATACCAAATATCACAAAGAAAGAAGACAGACAATAATGTGAACTTGTTTTAATCTAAAGAAATAAAATATAAATTCTCACTAAAAATATATAAACAGGGAAAAAAAAAAGTGAAAGAAAAACGTCTACCTATTTTTTCATTTCAATACTGCTTGTACTTAATGAATTTTCTTTATCGATCTATTGAGATTTTAGTGCTCTCCTTTTACTACTTTTAAGTTTTAACTCTACTATCTTTTTCTGTTAGGAGAAAACAACATCAGGAGAAATTATTAATTCAATATTCAAAAACAAGAGAAATGGAAAAAACGATTTGAGGCCTGTGTTACACACAGTTTCCTTAAAACAAATTCGCCTTCTACCACCGGTATTTAGGATAACTAGCGTTTGTCTCCCAGGATACAACAGATTTCAAGTAGGTGTTGAACGCACAATAGCTACTTACAGCGAACTTATAATTTGTCACAATCTCTATCACTTTAGAATAAGAAAGAAAAAAAAGAAGAAGAAGACTTTTAAACAAGAAGCAAACTCAAAAACTTTCTAAAACATCTTTACAGCACAAGCCAAAAGGTCTTATTTATACTAGTTGGAGGAGACATGAGATTAATCTCTTTTAAAGGTTGTCAATAATGTTTTTGCAACTCTCAAATAATGGTGAAATTAATCATTGAAATATTAGAAAATGAAATTCCAAAAGACTAATCTGAAACACAATTCACACGGGCATGTGGATTTTCCATATACACTCTGCAGCACAATGACACGGGCGTGTGGATCAACACGGGAATGTTGTTTCAATTTCCAAAAATAAAAAAAATATATGTAAAAATGGGCTTGGTCTACGAAATTTTTGGTCGATATTCGTGTACGTAGGTCACGCACTTACGCATTGGTCTATTCCGAACCATGGATTTGCACCCCCTCCTGCACCTGAGCGCGTGAGAGAGAGCCTTTCATGCTACTTTCTTACCCATGTAAGAATGTATCATAATATATAAACACAAGTCTAACTTCACATATTAGTGATGTGAGACAAAACTCTCACTTTCACTTTTTTTTCTTTATATCTCCTTAGCAAGGAGTTTACTTTGAGTTTTAATTTCTATTCACACATTCTTCATTTTTAGCGTATGAATACATTAATTTATAATTTTCATGTCAAGGAACATATATCCGAGTCTTTCTCATAAAATCGAATTATGAGATCCACCCGAATTATCCTTTTAAAATGGCTCATAATCACAATTTTTCCAACATTTTCTTCTTAGAAAAATATTCATCATGCGATGACAATCATCTATTGGTCAAAAAATATATGACATCATGCAATGACAATCATCTATTGGTTAACCTTACCAAATATCAGTATCAATCAAACAGGCTCTTTAAAAAGATTTTTTTTTTTAAATTTCATTTTATTATAGTTCTCAGCTGCTATAATGGCAAGTGAAGGGATTGCCAGCTTTTGATGTTACGTACTTTTTTTTTATATAGAATTGTGGATCAAGGAATTGGCATCTTCAATTTTTTTATTTATATGCGCCAGATAAGTGATGCTATATTCGACATAATCTATGCATAACATAAACTTTAGAAAATATAGAGCTGTTAATATTAAGGCTGCAGATTGGAATTCCAGCAGCAGAAGGAAGTAGAGAAGCCAAGGAACTACTTCAAAAGGGGATGGGAGCTCTCAAGTTGCGAGCTCAGTCAGGTTCATCAAGAAATTCAACTCAAGTGTTAGCATAGGCTAATTTCTCGCCGCATGCCAATTTCCATTTATCCACTAAGAAGGAAATAGGGAATTTTGCATAAATACCAAAAAAATATGAGAAATAATTACAACTTTACCTTCCATTAATATTTTTTTTAATTTTATCAAAAAATACTTTCAACAATTACAACAACAATTACAACAGTACCTAAATTTCAAAATCACTCCAAAATATGCCCTGACGGTATATTATTGGTATACCTTCGGTATATTTTAAGGATATCTTAATTCATTTTTCACCAAAAACAACAAAAGAACAAGAAAAATTAAATCATTAAAAAAATAAGAAGAAGAAGAGTAGAATTCAATTAAAATTCAAAACATTGTAAAATCTCAAATTAACACTTTGGTATACTTTTTGGAATATCTTGGATATATCTTGGAAATTCTCTTGGAATTCATTAAGATGAATTCTCTTGAAATATTTTGGGTATACCTTTGGTATAGTTCGGTATACTTTTGGGAATTCTATGAGAATATCTCGGTTATATCTTGGGATACTTTGGGTATATCTTGAAAATTTTTTGAGAATTCTCTGGAAGAAATTTCTTGAGAATACATTGGAAATATCTTGGATATACCTTCGAGATATTTCGGTATACTTTTGGGAATTCTATGATAATATCTCGGTTATACCTTGGGGATACTTTGAATATATCTTGAAAATTTTTTGAGAATTCTCTAGAAGGAATTTCTTGATAATACTTTGGATATATCTTTGGGATACTTCGTTATATTTTTAGAAATTGCATCAAAATATCTATAGTATACCTTGGAGATACATTGAGTATATCTTAAGGATATCTTAGTAATTTAAAAAAAACGAAAAGAAAATTAACAATACAGAAAATTAACAATACAGACAAATGACAACTAAATGAGCAAATCACTCGACAAACAATGCCGAATTACTTCAGGATAGAGAGAATAACAAAACAAAAGGCAAAATCTTCTATTAAAATCAAAGGATGGTGGCCATTCTGAAGCCTAATTGTGTTACGTAAACCTAAAGAAAACTTTTTTGCAAGTCTGACACCTTTAAAGAACTGGCAAAAAGATGCTGCTTGAAATATTTGTACTGCACTTTCATAAGAGATTTGAAGCTAAACCAAATTAAAAAAAAAAACACTAAATAGAAATAAAAGAATGAAGAGAATAATCAGATCAATATTATCATAGTTAAGAATCTTGACACCAACAATCCCATCAAAAAGAACACACAGCGTGCGGTAAATTAACAATAGCTGAGAGAGTTAGGGAAGGAGAGAAGAAAAAAAAAGGGTAAAATTTGAAGAATGTACAAATGAAAAGGAACTGGGTACAAATAAAAATAATAATAATAAAAGTAATAGTAATTTTGAAAAAAAAATTAAAATTTGTTATTTTATGTAAAATCCACGAGAAAATACGTGGACAAAGATACAACCCCATCTTAGCCCCCAAGCACTATTTCTTACCATCTGATAGTGAGCTCCAAAACAAACGAATTGTTTGATTGCATTTTTTGTTTTCCACAAGAGTTGTGGCCTTATCCAATAGGGATTGGCCTTGTGGTTCTGGATTCCACATATCATACAAGTTATTAGTTAAATAAAAATACAGAAGAGAGCAATAGACACTATAATTAAGGGAAATAAATATATAATTCAACAAGATAAAATGGCTTTTTGTCCAATGGGCAATCCGTTGCTGCTAACGTCACGAGGAAACTACAACCGAGCAGTTCTTCAATAGAACATTTCAAACTCACACTTGAACTTAATGTCTGAGAAGATAAGTAGGAATACTAGTACACAGGGCTATTCTTTTGAAGGAAAGAGGCCGCAGGCCTTACATAAGTGAAGTTAACAAAGGGGTTGACATTACTCTTGGGGCTGGCAGCAGGAGAATCTGACAGTGGCATTTCAGTCCATCGCTTCTCAAAATTTGCAATGCAGTGCTTCCCAGCTACCTCTGGACGAAAACTTGGCTGGATTTCCCTCGCCTCCAATTTCTTCCAGTTGATTGGCTTCAACCACTTGTAGCGCTTAATTTCCTCACTTCCTGTAGGTCCACTTCCAAGGCGCTTGCTTGCATCTTTTTGTAGTAGCTAAAATCCAAAACAGTAAATAAAAACATAATTTCTTTTAGTTTTTCATTCCATCACCAGGCTAACTAGTCTTCTAACACCCCTCCTCCCAAAATACCGCCCCAATGCTTAAAACTAATTGCAGTGCAAGACTAAAATTATCAGTTGGGAACACCTAATGAATTGGGTGAGAGAAACATCTTAACCTGGTCAGGTGAAAGTTCAAAACAACATAAATTCATTTTTAGAGCCAGAACAACACAGTTCTTGAGAATACAAGTAACAGAAGTAACAAGGACAACACCTTTCAACAACATCAGTTTTTGAGAATATAAATAGCAGAAGTTACGAGTTACAGCAATTACCCCTTTCAACAAAGAGTGTGCTTCACTAGACAAAAAAGCCGGTAGCTTGATCTTATCCTTAACTATCTTCTGTTGAATTTTATCTCTGTTCCCACCAACAAAAGGAGGCTGCAGGAGCAACAATCAAGGCAGCAAACATGATTAGTGAATTGTAACATGCTGTCCCATATAAGGCCGGACAGACGCAAGAGTACAAAAGCATGTGTAAATCAGAAATTTAATTCAGCAAAAACATATTAGTGAGAAATAGATGCATACTCTTTCAAAGCCTCAAAGGGCAGTCAAAGATGTTACACTAAGGTAAAAGTCTGTAAACTTAAGGTTAAGTCAGTAAGTCACCAAATCCCAAGAGTTAAGGCCCCTTTATGCACTTGAAGGCATGCATGGAATGGACACAGTAATGGATGCAGCATTATGCTTTTGAGCGACACATATTCCTTCAAGAAAAATGAAAGTTTAAGCATCTGAAGATTTAAAATACAAGTAGCTGTGCAGGGTAAAAATACATATATAGAATAGAAATTTTCAAAATTTTTGGAAAATTTCTATAAAATCTTTCCTAAATTTTGGAGATGGATGTATAACAGTAAAAAAAATATATGTATGAAAGATAAAATTTAGATTATGGGGTTAATTGTAAACATATTTTCAAACTTTTGGAGGGCTAGGGTATAAAAATATTTATACTAGAGGGCAAAATGCATAGAAAAAAAAAATTGAAAACTTAGGGCAGCAGTGGGCCCCTCTAAGTACACTATTGCATGGACATCTTCTTGCACAAGAAGTTCACACCATCATATAGTTACCTTAAACATTCATCAAAACCCCCTTTCTGATTTCACCATATGATTTTTCATATGTGACAATCTAGAGTTGTGTTCAGCTCCTAGGAATATGTTGACATCAAGTACAGCTTAAATTAATACAAAAAAATTTATTTCCATTGAACATAATCAGGTCCATAATACTTCTGACCACATAATCTGGCAGTGTTTCCTAAAAGATTCAGCTTCAACAATAAATGGACATAATAGCAAATAACAGCAATAACAATACGTAAGCACCGAAAGAGGATAAAAAAAAATACTGAAAAAATTCCCTGAATATGGTACCAAGGGCAAGTAAATCTATTAATATGATTTCATATGCATTTCAATGTTATCAATCACAAATTTGTTAACATAGCTGGACAACAGACACACATTAAAGATTGGCATCTAGCTTAAATTGATCACCCATAAATTCCCCCGGGCCAGACTCCGCTCCAGATAAGTGTGAAAACTCTCACCTTCCATAAATGATAACCAGAGTAGGAATCATAAAAAGAAAATAATAATTCAAAACGTGTCACATAGAGATTAAGTTATTGAAGAAAAAGCAAACCTTTCCAGTAAGCATCTCGTACAATAAAATCCCTACACTCCACCAATCTGCAGCCTTATCATGGCCTCTTCCAAGAACTATTTCAGGTGCCATATATTCAACTGTTCCACACAATGAGTTTGATCTTGTATTTTCGTCAAATTGCTTTGCTAGGCCAAAATCAGTCAACATTACCTACAAAACAAAGCATATAATGTCATAATCCCTTATTTAAGTTTCCTTCTACAGTGTTTTCAGTGTCCCTCGCTCTGCATGCATGTGAGTGGGGGGTAGAGAGAAAGAGAGAAGATTACATGGCCATCAGCATCCAACAGGATATTTTCAGGTTTAAGATCCCTATGCATTATACCATTTGCATGAAGATGGCTGACTGCAGAAACAATCTCAGCAGCATATATACGAGCCAAATCCTCCCTAAAACACAGACAAAAGCATCAGATCAGACAACAAGCATTTGATACAAGTACATAAATACAGCAAACAAGATACCTGAAAAGACCATGGTTATAAAGCTGAAAGAAAAGGTGACCCCCATTTATGAAATCCAAAACAAGGTATAGTCTGTATTTGGTCTGCATAACAATGACAATGCATCAAATTTTGTAGATCGAATTGAAAACTATCGCCCAAAAATAATTTAAGAAAACATAATTCCTTCCACAAAAACATTGATCCTCTCAGAAAGCTGACAAAACTAATGAAAATTAAAACTAAAGTAATTCCAATCCATTGTAGGACAAAAAATTACCTGGAAGGAGTATTTAAGCTGAACAATGAAGGGATGATCTATTTTTGTCAAAATGTCCCTTTCTGCATTCATGTATTCGACATGATTCTTCTCCACTATCTTGTCCTTCCGCATGACTTTCATAGCATATATTTCTGATGTACCCTTTTTCCTAACCTGGTAAACTTTCCCAAATGCACCCTGCCCAACAACTTTCAGAACCTCAAAATCTTCAATGCCTAGACCACGGACCTCCAAAGAATCTCCATTGGCATTCTCGAGAATTGTCTCATTAGCCTCATCATCTATGGACGACTCCTCAAGCTCCACCAGTTCCATTGAATCATCTGTCTCATGTAAAGTGAGTTTACTGAACTTCAGTGACTGGCTAACACAGGAAGAGGGACCAACCAATGAATGTGAACGGTTGTAAATGACAACTGGATCATCATAAATAAGGTCAGTAACATCAGACCCAGACAGTGGATTTGCCAAATCAACATGATCAACTTCAGTTGAAGCCTGTACTGGCAAAGGACCAAATACATCAGCAAAGTCTAGCTCGACATGCTCAGACATCAGCGCATCAGAAGGTTGAGGGTTCTCAGGAAACAGCAACTGGCTTTGCAATGATTTACACACGGGATGCTTAGTCAACCCAGCTAATTGAGAGGAAACCATGTGACCAAGTGTTATTAAAATGCCAACTGCAGACAGCTGAAACAATTATTCCCTACAGACACTAACTGCAAACTGCAGTTGGCTTAATGTATCAAAACTACAGGGTGACTTGTACAGCCGAGGGACTCCTATCAATGGCCTTAATCAAAAGGAAGTTAACGTATGCAATAGGAGTTCCCAAAAACTTCGGCAATAGGCAAAACAGAATCCAGAAAAATAAGCTGTTGTTTCCCGATTTGCAGGAAACAGTGGATGGTCCAGTGGTTGTTGAATTCATGAAGATCAATCCGTCAAATCTGAAATTCAGTTTGAAAACACTGCGTAAGATAATTAAAAAAAAAAAAAAGAAAAGAAAGAAAGACCCAGACTTTTGTGTTTATTTCATCGATCCATATAATAACAACATTGCAAAATCCTTAATTTAATGTAATCTCCTCCTCTTTTTCCCCCCTTTGTTGAATTACTCAACAGGGGAATTGGAAAAGCGATACGGACAAACGAGCAAGCTACATGTGATCCCAAAACAGGAAATAACCGTTATAGAAAGATCGTACTAAATACATTAACTTTAATCATGCCCACGGAAAGTCATACTGCATAATTGTAACAATTTATAATATGCAAAAGAATTCCAGATTCACTGAAGTCCAAACACCAAACTAACCTGAATTATGCAAATAGAATTTATTACCGGGAAGAAAATCCAAAGAAAATAAGTGAAAAGAACTGAGATCTGGAGAAGCAAATCTAGCAATAGAACCCTAATAATTTGATTTTCTATAGAACCCCAATAATGAAAGCAAATACCACAAAAATTAAAGGAAATAAGGTAAGTGATTACTGAAAGAGGAGAACGGAGAAGAAGAGGGAGTACCTGGGGGAGGATGCAAGAGGCGAGAAGACGATGAAAGAGACAAGTTAAGGAGCGCAATCCAAAAGCGTAAGTACCGCGTCGCCACTTAAACTAAATGCGTGGTGAACATGAGCATTTTTCTCTCGATAATGACTACTTACACGTGGCATCATTTTATTGGTTGACCGACTGCGTTTAACTAATGCAATATTGTTCAAACTGTCGAATATTCCTTTTTTTATTCCATTTTTGTGGGTTTTCTTTTTTTTTTTTTTTTTTTCCGTAGCTCAATATCTTCTTTGCGGAGTTGGCATGGCATAATCTCCTCTAGAAGCATAATTAAATTTTTTTGAAAAGTCTAATTTAGAGTCTCGGGGGAATTCAATTTCAAGATAATTAGTAATTGATATGGTAGGAATTACTGTTGAGGAAATTTTACACTTTACCGAAATTTTTATTTTTTTTTAAATATATCGTCATTTTTTTATCTTTTTTATTTATACTGAAATCGTTTTATTTTTATTGAATTTCTAATTAGGGTAGAGGGAAAGTTTTTGTCTTATTCGTTTTCATCTATTCTGTAGATCGAATTTCAGTGGTCAACTCAAATATATAATAATTGCTTCTTTTTCCAGCTTTGATCAAATACTTTATCGTTTTGGTGAAATGCGGTGATTTAGTCCTTTTCATACTCGTAAAGATTTGGTTATTTTCAGCATTTGTAATTATTCTATCTCCAATTTGCATTTTCATTTTTAACTTTTCACATTCCAAATGCTATCAATTGTTAATAGCATGATTGTATTGTTATTTTGGTTTATAAAATTTCTATTTGCAAATTAAACACAATTGTGTTGATTACTATTCGTTTGAAATTGTTTTATCTTATAGAATATTGATTCAAATTTGATTAAGTGGAATGATTAGAGAACCGGATTTTTTTTTTTTTTTTTTTGTAAAAATCACCAAGGTTGACTCCCACTATTTAGGGTCTAGATATAATAAGGATAAAATGGTATAAAAATAAAATAAATAAATGCATGTGAAAATAAAGTGATATAAGATAAATTAAGTGATATAAAATGTTATATGAATGATATAAAATAACATTTATGTTATATGAGGCAATGAGAAGCTAAAAAGGACAAAGAGAAAAGGCAAGTAAAAAGAATGGTATATTAAAGGTATGTTAATGGTATACCAGTGGCAAAATAGTGGTATATCAGAGGTATATGAATGATATACATGAGGTATATATGGAGAGTATTGTTGGAATTTAGTCTTGAGCTTTGGCAAGTGTGAAATAGACATGAAAAAGAAGAGAATGAGCATATTTGTGCTTGTGAAAAAAAGATTCATGGTTGTGAAAGTCATGTTTTAGATATTTTTGGCATTGTTCAAGTGTCATGACCATGACAAATTGTGTCATGGTCGTGACAGGTATGCTATAAATAGGTTCAGTTTGGCTCTCTTTCATTTTCATACGGTTTTAAAAGCCTCAAACCCTAGCTATTAGTCTTCTCTCACCCCAGAGGCAAATTCCATTAATTCTCCATAAATCTTAGCCTTCAAAACATAAGGATTATCATTTAAAGTGAGATTTATCAAAGATTTGGAGAGATAAGCATGGAAGAGAAGAGTTTGAAAGGAAGGAAGCTTGGGGTTTGGAGAGAGCTAGGGATCTTTTGCAAATTAATGTTGATTTCAGTCATCAAGATGTAAGAAATCATGATTTATCATTTATTTTGTGTGATTTTTAGTTAGATACTAAGAAAGGTACCCAAATTTGGGTGAAGACTCATTTGTAAGTGGACGGATTGAAGTGTGATCTTGAGTTTTGTTGAGAAAAAACCCTCTTTGATGTTAGATTAAAGGAGTGACCACATTTTTAGTGGGGTTTGAATGAGTAAAGAACTAGCTTGAAGAGTTAGGGATTGAGTTAAATGATTTTCTAGTTTTATGAATTTTATATGTTGATATGTGATTATGAATACGTAAAAGAGGTGTTTTGAACGGTAGAAAAGCCACCCAAGAGCAAAAACAAGCTTCAAACCTTGGAGTTTTGCTTGGTTTCATGGAGGTATGTACATATACGTATTTTAAACTGAGTTATACACATGTTTATGTATTGAGATGGGTGGTTGAATGTTTAAATGAGTTTATTGGTATGTTAAGTTATATTATGAATATTGAATAAGTTGTTGAATGGTTTGTTAAGATGAAAGAATAAGGAAGTATATGGTAAAATTGAAATGATAATATAGGGTATGTTTGATAGCATAAAAATATAATAAAATTGGTATTGGGATAGGAAAAACAGTAATGAAATGTTAATAAACTATGAATGGAAAATAAACGCATAAAAGAGGATGTTAAGAAGAGTGAATGACATGTTAATTGACTTTAATGGGTATATTAGCTTTTAATGAATGTTTAAAAATATGATAATGGATATGGGAGATGAGTTAAGTGAGAAAATGAGATATATAGCATAGAGATGGGTAGGAATGTTTAATAACATATAAACATTTCATAATAAGAATGTGGCCAAGAAACTATAAGTAAATATGGTAGTTTCATGTAAATGAATGGTAGTGTTAGATATATTGAAAAGAGAAGTTATTGCATGTAATGTCCAGCGATTTAGGCTCTGATCGTGTGTGACCATAGTTGGGCACACCGGTCCGGTCAGAGTCTAAATTTGGACTCATGAAAAAAAAATGATAAATTATGAGGGAAAATAAATAGATATATTAATAATATGAAATTAAAAGATTGGTAGAAAAATTAGGAAAAATTTAAAAATTTCTCTAAGGACAAAATGGTATTACTGAAATTATTGGAGAAAAGTTTGTAAGAATTAGAAAATCATGGGGTAGAGGTGAAATTTTCCATAATTAAAATTTAATCAAGATTAATTAAGTTAATGAACCAATAGCAGGAGAGATTAAGCTAATTAGTGGAACCCAAATATATAAACCTAAGTATAAAAGTCAAAAAATGAGGCTTATTGTCACAAAATCAATCCATATTCTTCTCTTCTTCTTGTTTGTCGTCCCCTTCCACCCAAATAACCCTAATTCTCCATCTGTAACTCAATTAAGCTTCTTAAAGAGTGGAAGAAAAGAATTTAGAGAGAGAAAAATCAAGAAATTAAAGAGATTCCACCATAAGAGAGCAAGAGAGAATGAAGGAAATAAGAGAAAAAGGAAGAGAAGGAAGTGATGATTTGGCCACCTTTGGAGAATCATCAAGGTGAGTTTCTTCTTCT
>CATIWF010080895.1:0-23983 GCA_949630135.1 Balakata baccata | reverse complement strand
CAAGCAAAACAAGAATCAAACGAATCAAAGAGATCCATATAAAAAAATCTTGTATGTCTAGATGTTCTAAAATCTATATGTTAGCCATGTCTATGCCGATATTAATTGAATGATTTTATGTATGGCTAGATTCCTTTTTCTAGAGATGTAATTATCCATTGCAAGGAATTCATTCTTACAGGTAAATGCTCAATACCCAAGTAGGCCTAAAATAAAAGGTGATCATGATCAAGTGCTTTTTGGGTCGTCTCAAACCTTTCGATTAGCCTTTATCTCCACAAAATATCGAGACTTTTTACATACAAAGGATTTACTTGTTACTAATATAGTTTAGCCTTTGTCATTCTTTAGATCCCTTATTTCACTTCACTCCGATAGTATCATAAATTGGGTCAATGCAGAGGAAATGACTGCATTTTCATACTATAAAGTATTAAGTAATTAAGCAATTAAAAAAAAAAGAAAACTAAGTATAAATATAATAATTATAAAGTATAAATATAAAATAAATTAAGTATATAAATATATAGATAAGTAAATATAGTAAGTATTATTCATCAATCATCTTGAATGAGTTTTGATCCCAATTCCAATTGGATGACTAGCATGGATGAGATTCCATAAGCCTTATGTACTAGACTATGTAATAGGCTCGATGGATATTATATTATGAGCATCATGAGTGGATATCAATATGATCTCATCAA
This sequence comes from Balakata baccata, assembly GCA_949630135.1. NCBI lineage: Eukaryota > Viridiplantae > Streptophyta > Magnoliopsida > Malpighiales > Euphorbiaceae > Balakata > Balakata baccata. Next base: position 23,276 of record CATIWF010080895.1, on the reverse strand, counting down.
GGGTTTATAGGTGACTATCAAGGACATCCTTAAATACTTGAGAAGGATAAAGTTGCATTCTTGGTTTAAGGAGATAGTAAGCTTAAGGTAAGCAGGATTATGGATACTAGCATCCAATTCGACAAAGATAACTCAAAATCCTAGTCATGCTATGTATTCGCATTAAATAGTTATGTAGTCGATTGGAAGAGTTCCAAACTGGTGATGGCTACGGATTCTACAACTGAAAGTAGATTACAGCTTCCAAGGCAATTGAGGAAGTGGTTTGGAAAAGGGAATTCATCACAAGTTAGAAGTGATTCCTATTATTGTAAATCCAAGATGACTGGAACAATAATAGAGCCATTGCATGTGCAAAGGAATCATTGTCTCATCAAAAAATCCAAATATGTACTCAATCTTATTAATTGAATAGAGAAATCAATGGTAGATGTAATGTAATGAGAGAAAGAGTTCCCACTAATTAGAAAATATTTGATTGAGTCACTAGACCAAAACCCCAAAGGATTATGATATTCATATCCTCGCCTATAGTATAATGTAAAACGACGATCGACTTTAGTGCAAGCAGGAGATTGTTAGAGATGTGCCCAAAAGGCAATCGCCTAAGGTACTTAGTGTACACATTCATAAAGACATTCTTTTATTATATTAGTATTCATTTGCATATAAATTGATATAGATCTTAAATTGATTAATGAAAGTCCGTGATATGAAACATAACATGAAGGAAATCATGATGGGATCATGATAATGAGATTCCTATCATGTGTAATTATGTTAGTATCTAAACTATCCCTAGTCATAGGATTAATGAGATGGAACATTATTAATCTGGATAGATTAGCACATGTTATATTCCTTAATTGGATCAAACAGTAGATCTCATAATCTGTAAGCATGAGATGCTTAGAGTTAATATATGGATGCTGGCTATGAGTAGCCAAGTACATTAGATGACCTTCTATGAGACAATCATATGGATATTCCATTCAAATGTCAATGATAGTCTCATCATAGGAATGGTGCAAGTATCCTTAGACTTGAGGTACTCAAAGATATCTTGGATACTGATTTTGTGCTTTGAGTCCATTCCTTATTGCCCTATAGAGGTTGCTTATAGGGTGGTGATTGGGGACAGCTTGAGGTATTCGAAGGTAATTGGGTAACCAACAGAGGATTCACTGCTCTTGATAGAGGGAGAGTATACCCATAGCCTCTTGTCGGGATCATTACTCGAGAATCTCTAGCTAAAGTGGAAACGTCCTAAAGATATTCAGTGACGTGTCTAATAGAGTAATGAGTCTCAAGGACAAGATCTAACATCACTTGGGTTAGGTGTGATGTAGTTAGTCTAGTGGGAACTGACATATAGTTCATGCTCTGAACCGAGTGGAGTATAGTATGGTGAAAGGACGAATTGCACATATTGTTGTCTATGGAAAGGTTTGTAGTCAAACCACTAACTTTCTGGTTGATTGGGGGTCATGATATGATACTAGATACCGCTTATGACTTGCTTAAATTAATTGATAATTTAAGTGGCCAACATAACCAGAAACCTAATAGGTCACATGCTCTGGAGATGTGAAGAATGAGTAAAATGGCTTTGGATGAGATCCAAAAACATGAGAGAATTATTTTGAGTCTGATCACGATAAGATCGCCGAGAAAAATCGCTCGGAAAGTTAACGGGCCTGTGCGGGCCCACTAGCTTGCCAGGTAGGCCCAGGTGCGTGTGTGCAGCAGCACGCAATTTGCCAATTTAATTGGCGGCCATTAACCCAAAAACTTTTCATTTTCTCCTTTATTGAATTTTGATCTATAAATCTGATTTTCTTTTAGATAAAAAAGACCCTAGAAGACAGATAATAGACAAGGAAAAATTTTTAGGAGAAGAAAAAATTTTGGAGACATAAAAAAAAATTAAAAAGTTTAATTTTTCCTCTTAAAAGAATATACATCATTGCTAGCACTTTGAGATGTACTGGTTTCATCCTCTCATCTTCGTGTGGATATTGTTAGAGACAATCCGAGTTTGGATTATTATGGTTTGCTACAATCCAATAAGGTGATAAGTTGAAGAACAAATTAAGAAATTATAAAAGTATAATTTCTAAATTTTTGTTTTGTTAAATTAGTTTTAATTGACACAAGTAGAATCTTTTGATTCGGGTTTTGGTATTTTTGTTTTCACTGCTACTTTGTGTGTGACATACATGTTCAAAACCCAACATGTTATTTATCTATATGGATGTATGTTGATAGGTATGATTAGACAAACAATAGTATCATATGTTTGAACGTTAAAGACTAAAAGAGGAACAGTAGTAACAAGTATGAGGTAATACTCCCTAGTATGGCGGTTAAGTATGCTATATGGAAGGGTATTACACATCATGACTCCCAAATAACAAGAAAGTCAGTGGTTTGACTACGAACCTTTCCATAGGCAATATCCGTGCAATTTGTCATTTCACCCTCAGTATACCCCACTTGGTTCAGGGCATGATCTAAGTGTCAGCTCCCACTAGACTGACTGCACCACATCTAATCCAAGTGATGTTAGTGCTTGTCACTGAGACTAATTACTTCTAAAGATATGTCTTCGAAGACCTTCTTCAAGACAATCCTACTTTGGCCAAAGTTTCCCGAATAATGATATTGACAAATAGTCATGGCTATACTATCCTTATAAAAGGAGCGATGAATCCTCTATTGCCTACCCTAAGTATATTAAATACTTCAAACTGTACCTAATCACCACCCTATGAGCGACTTTCTTAGGGGTAACAAGGAATGGAGTCAAAGTTTATGATCAGTATCCAAGATAATCTTGAGCACCTCAAGTCCAAGGATATTTGCACCAATGCTATGATGAAATTATCATTGACATATGTTTAGAATACCCATATCATAATTTCATATTGGGTCTCTGATGTACTTGACTACTCTAGCAAGCATCCATATGTTAACTCTAAACATCTTATGCTTAAAGCTTATGAGAGTTACTACTTGATCCAATAAAGGAGTAAAATATGTGGTAGCCTGTCCGGATCAACGATCTCCCATCTCATTGATCCTATGGCTAGGGATGATTTAGATATAAATATAATTATACATGATAGGAATGTCACTATCATTATCCCATCATGATTTCCTTCATACTTTGTTTATATCATGGATTTCATTAATTAATTTAAGATCTAATCAATTCTTAATATAAATAAACAGTAATAAATGAAAATACCGTTATTCATATTAATGAAAAGTGTACATATGGTGCTAAAGTTGATTCCCTTTAGAGCACTACTCTAACAGTAGGCTGTGATACAGGTGCAGCACCATGCCCCTGTACCTTAGCAGTACTAGGATGGGAAGCAATCCTAGTGTTAGGGGAACAATGGCTCTCGCCATGCTAGGGTCATGTTCTTCCGAAGACATCTCCTATAATCCTATAAGTTGATAGAGAAGTAGCCCATATTAGAGTTATATAAGACATGCAAGTATGCATGACAACCTTTTCCCACTTAGGTCTAGAAAATGCCTAAACATATGCTCTAATACCATCCAACTGTGGTGGCCCACCCATATAACAGGATTATGCCTACTATATAATCCTATAATGGGAACAATCTCGTTACATATGTAGAATGCCACTATCTGTGCTTGTCATACCCATTAAATTAGAATCATCATCTCTTATATTAAAATCATACACAATTCCTTTCATAATGTCACGGCACATTTTTTTTCCCATTTTAACAACCATGTGCTTTATGGCTTAAAGCCCCATACAAGACAATACATATATAACATCATAAACTCTATCATATTACAAGCCATGTTCACTATTCCCAAATCCATGACCATATACAATACAAAATATGATATCATAGACCCACAAATTGGGTCACAAAAGTCTTCTCTAGATATGGGCCCTATCTTCTTTTTTTAACTTCCAACTCTAATATCTACAAGCTCCTGAACGTGCTTGAGAAAAACTCATGCTAAGTTATTTCTAGTTTAGTGGTTTAAATAGACATTGAAATTTTTCCATGCAATCACACAAGAGCATAGCATACAAATATATCATGGCATATAAGCATATAAACCAATGCATAAGCAAAATGGAGAGATGACGTATCAAATATATGCAAAGCTTATGTTCATGTCATATTGCATTTCTTATTCTTTACCGTATTATACCTTCTTATATTATTTCCATTACTCATTACTTACTCCATTAGATAGCTTTATTACATAAAATACTATACTTCATTTCTCTTATCCAATACATAAATAACAAAAACCTCATTCCTAGATTGGTCGGATAAGGGTGTGAAGTAGCAACACTCAGTCCAGAGCTAGTCACCCTACTCACTCACTGTAACATGTGTGCTCGTTTAGGCTCCCAAGTCAAGTGCACTTATACCAGAGTTTAAGGCAACCTGAGTGAGTATAATAATAAATATGAGTACCAGGATCAAGAGTACAAAGTCCAGAGCTAGTCATCTTAATCTTTGCTCATATATCTCGTTGATACATATTGCTTATCCCCTTTATGGTGCACCATCTACCCTAAATTAGTCCTCAGGTAGAGAATGAGCATTTATATCATTGTATCTTTTCATTATAATTCCATTCCTTTATGTTTCCATCATTGTACATTTAACATATTCATGTTCACATATCATATTTAGGTTTATAAACATGTTCTCATATGATATAACATAATACTCTATCATTTAGGATGTTCGGCATGTCTTAGACCCATTTAAACATCATTTGAATACAATTTACTTTTGTTGTGAACAGTGTCTTCATGGCTATGAATTTTGCATTGGTGTGAAGCCTGAATGTGAAGTATTCTGGACTAAAATTCATGGCCAAGACAGTTTTCAGCTCAGTTGTGACGCTAGTTGTGAAAAAGCCTAACTTGTTCCGATGACCGAATTTTACCAAAATTCCAATTCTAAACACTTCCTAAACTTATATAACAATCATCCATGGGCATATAATACAATCATACTCAAGTCTCAAATCATTACATTTTAGGTTCACACCACTTCTCCTTTGCTCTATCAGAGCGATGAATCCTCTGTTGGCTACCCAATTACCTTTGAATACCTCAAGCTGTACCCAATCACCACCCTATTAGTAACCTTAGTGAGGCAACAAGAAATGGAGTCAAATCACAGAATCATTATCCAAGATATCCTTGAGTACCTCAAGTTTAGGGATATTTGCACCATTGCTATGATGAGACTGTCATTGATATTTGAATAGATAATCCATATAATTGTCTCATAGCAAGTCATTCAATGTACTTGACTATTCTTAGCAAGTATCTATATGTTAACTCTGAACATTTCATGCTCACAGCTTATAAGATCCACTACTTGATCCAATCAAGGAGTATAACATGTGCTAGTCTATCCGGATCAACAATGTCCCATCTTGTTGATCCTATGACTAGGGATAATTTAGATACTAACATAATTACACATAATAGGAATCTTATCATCATGACCTCATCATGATTTCCCTCATGCTATGTTATGTATCAAGGACTTCTATTAATTAGTTTAAGATCTAAATCAATTCATATGCAGATGAATGCCAATATAATGAAAGAATGCCATTACTAATATGTACATTGAATGCCTGATGTGATTGCCTTTAGGGCACATCTCTAATAGTAGACATAACCACCTTGGGTGTGTATGGACATTGGGCCACATATATCTGAATGTATAAGGTCCAATAGCCTATTAGCACATTCACCCTTTCCACTAAAAGGTGTCTTAGTCATCTCGCCTAATAAGCAAGATTCACATGTGTCATATGATTTAAAATCAAATGACCCCAAGTCATCATTTTGTGCAACTTTAACCATGTGTTTCTCACTTATATGGCTTAGGCGATAGTGCCATAAGTAAGATGGTTTGAGATTATCTAATTTTTATCTTTAATTGTTATTGATATTTTTAATAGAACTGGACATCAAGTATATGAATGCCATTGCATAGTGTGCTAGTACCATAAAGAATGCCATTGCATAGTGTGCTAGTACCATAAAGAATGCCATTCAATATAATAGAGTAATCATTGCTATTTATTGTCAAATGAAAACCCTTTCTATTTAAACAAGAAACACAAATAATGTTTTTAGTAAGTACTGGAACATAATAGTAATCCTCTAATTCTATTACAAGCCCACTAGGGAAAGTCAAAACAAAAGTCCATACAGCCAAAGCAACAACTTTTGCTCCATTTCCTACGTGAAGTTTGACTCTCCTTTTCTAAGCTATCTTGTATACCCATAATTTAGGGCCTACAATTTATGGGTTAGTGCTAGCTTATTTTATATTTTGGTGGGTAGAACCGAATCCTGTTTGGAAAAGGCCAGTTCGAGGTCGGGAAAAGTTTCCTGCTCGTAACACTAGGGTTCCTAGTCGGGACTTGCCTCTAGAATTGCACATTATAAATATGTATTTTGCATTGTTTTTCACACCTATAAGAACTCTAGCTGCCATCTGCAAACCTTAAACACTCCAGAGACACCCTCATTCGTCCCTCGCTGATTCCCCATCCATAAAATTACTCTAAAACATTATTTAATAAAATTAAACAAGGGTTTTTAGGAGTTTTACTCTAAGAACACAACCTGAACTCTTTGGGCCAATTAGAGGCTGAGTATTCTCTGATTGTCCTCTCATTTTCTTTGCTAATCAGTAAGTATTTGTATTCCTTAAGCTCTTATTCATTTGAGTTCATGATTTACGATTTTGGATTGGGGTTTGGTTTTGGTAACCCTAGATGAACAAAATATGTTTAGCCCTCATTGATGGGTTTGTGACCATCAGAACATGTCTTTTCTGATAGGGAACGTGGCAGAAGGTGGAAATGACCACCTAGCCGAAGAGGAAAGTTGAAAGAAAGAGTTTTCGGCTCCATTGTTAGAGGTTTGTACATATAATCATGTTTATTCGCTTTCTGGTTGCATGTTTGCTAGTGCCTAGGTATTTTGAATGTTATGCCTCTAATAAATGCCATGATTATTGATCTGAATGGTCTGAACATGTTGGTATGAATTAATGACATAGGTTATTCATATTTTCATGTTGAATTTATGAAATAACAATTAAATGGATTATGGCATGTTCACAATGATAAAATGGGCTGTTTTGATGAGGTATAATATTCTAGAAATTGGTATTGTGCCGTGAAATTTAGAGATTTGGGTCAGCATGTAAAAATTGAATTATATTGCTGAAGTTGGGCCTATCTCAGTTGGGAAAGGGGAGTCCCAGTTGGGACTTACCCGACCTAGGCCATATCAGCCCCACAACAGGCATGGCCAGCGGCACCAACGCCCGTGTGTTGGAATCCAAACTCACCTGTGTGTGAGTGTTATTACTAATATATGATGGTATGAATGTGTAAGACATGTGTTCTATGTTATTCAATGGGGTACTTATGAATATAATGTTAATGAATTTTGCCTAAGTGCTATACCATGATGTGAGATGAACTGACATGTACATGATGGTACATGGATCACGAGACGAGATATGGAATTGATGATATGAATATTAATATGATGAAATGTGTTAAGTTCCTATGTGAATATTATGGAAAAGTTATTATGGTCATGGAATAAGACACATCCGATTAAAAAGGAAAAGACATAAAGGCCCTTACTCGTACTAGAACTAACTATAGGATAAATGCCATGCCATTAAGGGTGGTTAGGATACCGTATATTTATCCATGTGTTTATTATTGGGCAAGGTGGCTTCAGCTCCAAGAGTTCCCTTGACTCGGATTGCTAGCAACTATTATTATTGATTTTGAGACAAGTTGGCTTCAGCTCTGAGAGCACTCTTGTCTCAGGCATAGATACAGATAATTATGATTAGGTGGGTAAGGTGGCTTCAGCTCTGAAAGCGCCCCTATTCACAACCTGTATCTTGTAGTCTAGTATAGAGTAACCGAACAAATTAAATGTATTTCTGTTCTTATGAATACAGGAATGACTTCTACTTACTAGGTATGCTACTATTAATGTGGCATGAAATGTTTTGGCACGATAATATGATGTGATTGATACAAATTGTAATATGGAAAGGTTATGTTATAATGTGATTATGTCATGTGAATTTTATGATATGTGGCATGGTATCATGATGATGATAGATATGAATTGGTTTATGTAAGATTCATTGTAATATGGTATTATGATATGTTGGAGTGATATGCATGATAGAATTTATATGATTGTATGTACCACTAAGCATGGATAGCTTAGCATATGGGTTTCTTGCACGCAGGTCTAGAGCCGTAGGTAGAGTTGACATGAAGAAGTCGAGCCAGTTAGATCCAAAGTCAGCTCACATTTATTCATTTCTTTTCTTAACATACATTTGGGATACAATTGGATTTTTAGTTTCAATTGTATTGCGGATTATGGATTGTATAGATGTTTTATTTTGGGCATGTTTAGCCCTAGTGCACCAAGAAGGGGGGGGGGGGGGGGGTTGAATTGGTGGCAAATAGAAATCTTTGGCGTAATGGATTTCTTTGAATGTTTGAGCAATGAGCAAAAGTAAATGCTGAATAGTGAGGAAGCAAGAGAAGAAAGACACACAAGATTTATAGATATTAAGGTATTAACAAACCCTAGTCTTCTCCCCAACCGCAATTGGGAGTTCTAATATTTCAACTAGAGATACAAGAGAGTTTTCTAGCTAACTCACAACTAGAGAGTTTTCCTAGTTCACCCACAACTAAGTGTTTTCACAAGGCTCACACTAAATCCAAATCTCATGTGTTTTAATGGCTCAAACAACAACCAATTCCTTGTATTCTTAACAAGCTCACACACAATCCAAACAAGAGGTTTCTCACTAGGCTCACTCTTACAACCTTAACCCAAGTGTTTAAGGTTAATACTTCAATCTTTTTACAAAATAAGTTGGGAAATAAAATTGCAAGAGTTTTGGCACACTTAAAATAAAGCTCTTCTAAGGCCTTTTGGAGGTCTATTTATAATGCTTACCTTCCAATTAGCAGTTACATATGGTGCCAAAATTATTTCTAACATTCAAAAGTTGATTAAAAATTATTTGACATAGATAGTTCCGTCCCAGTTGGGAAATTCATATATCCGTTGGAGCCTTACATGTGGTAGCCTTGGATTTGTTCTTTTCATTAACGACTAGTATCAGTCAAATTTTCCAATCGGGACAAGAGTTTCTCGGTCATGAAAACATGTTTTTCGGTTGGGACAACTTTCTAGAACTTTTGATTTGAAACTTGGAAATTTGGAATTGAGCACTTCCTAAGGGGGAAACTTTTTTCCCAAGAGGGAAATTGTCCTTCAATGTTTGACCTATTTGTTCACCAAGCAAATCAAATCCAATTGACTTAAAACTTTGTACACTATCAAAACAACACTAGATGAATACATTGTTAGAGAAGTGCTCTAAGACCAATCATCTTTAGCACTTATTGTACATATTTATTTAATTAATAAAAGGCATTTTCATTAATTTGGTATTCATTTGATATATAAATTGATAGTGATCTTAAATCAATTAATGAAGTCCCTGATACATAACAAAGCACAAAGGAAATCATGATGAGATCATGATAATGAGATTCTTATCATGTGTAATTATGTTAGTATCTAAATTATCCCTAGTCATAGGATTAATGAGATGGGACATTATTAATCTGAATAAACTAGCACATGTTATATTCCTTGATTGGATCAAGCAAAAGATCTCATAATCTGTAAGCATGAGATATTTAGAGTTAACATGTGGATGCTTGCTAAGAGTAGCCAAGTATATTGGATGACCTTCTATGAGACAATCATATAGATATTCTATTTAAATGTCAATGATAGTCTCATCATAGCATTGGTGCAAGTATCCTTAGACTTGAGGTACTCAAGGATATCTTGGATACTGATTCTGTACTTTGACTTTGTTCCTTGCTACCTTATAGAGGTTGCTCATAGGGTGGTGATTGGGTACAACTTGAGGTATTCGAAGGTAATTGAGTAGCCAACAAAGGATTCACCACTCCGAATAGAGGGAGTGTATACCTATGGCCACTTATCGGGAATTACTCGGGAATATCTTGTTAGAGTGGAAATGTCATGAAGATGGTCTTCAGTAATATGTCTAATTGAGTAATTAGTCTCAAGGACAATATCCAACATCACTTGCCCTGGGTGTGATGTAGTCAACCTAGCAGGAGTTGACACATTGTCCATACTCTAAACCGAGTGGAGTATAGAATGGTGAAAGGTTAATTTGCATAGAAATTGTCTATGGAAAGGTTTGTAGTCAAACTACTGACTTTCCGGCTAATTGGGAGTCGTGATGTGTTGCTAGGTACCGCTCATGACTTGCTTAAATTAATTGATAATTTAAGTGGTTAACATAACTGGAAACTTAATGGGTCACACATATTGGAGATGTGAAGAATGAGTAAAATGGTTTTGGATGAGATCCAAAAATATGAGAGAATTATTTTGTGTCAGATCGCTGAGAAAAATTGCTCGGGGGGTTGACGGGCTCATGCGGGCCCAGCAGGCCGATTGGCCTGCCCAACAAACCCAGACGGGCGCGCAACAACTCTCATTTGCCCAAAAATTAGCCATGATTCCATACAACCTTTCATTTTCTCCTCTCTTGAATTTTGCTCTATGAATATATTTTTCTTTTGGATCAAAAAGACTCCAAATGATAGAAAATAGACAAGGAAAAATTTTTAGGAGAAGAAAAATTTTTGGAGACAATGAGAAAAATTAATCTCAAAGGAACATACATCATTGCTAGCACTTTGAGGTGTGTTCAAGCCATCTCCCTAGTGGTTTCATTTTCTCATCTTCTCGTGGATATTGTTAGAGACAATTCTAGATTGGATTGTTGTGGTTTGCTACAACATAATAAGGTGAGAAGTTGAAGAAATTCAAGAAGTTATAAAGGTATAATTTATGAATTTTGTTTTGTTAAATTAGTTTTAATTGGCACAAGTAGAATCCTTTAATTCGGGTTTTGAAAATTTTTAATTTCCGCTGCGTAATATGTATGTGATACATGTTCAAAACCTAGCAGACATTAATAACATTTAATTTGATTGTCAAGATTAAAATAAAGATCAATCACCCTAAGGTGAACACAGATTTTGTTCTTAAGCCTGAATGCATGATAATTACTTATATGGTACATGTTGTCATGGATAAGCAAATGAACGAAATCATGTGATGTAAATATGGTAAAAGCTAAAAAGGGAACAAAAGCTAATGGTTCAATATCATGTATGCAGTAGCACGCCCTCTTATAGCAGGCTAGTATGTTGTATAGGAGGGTGTTACATGTCTACTATTCTTTATGCCCTACATATCACAATACATGGGTAAGCCACAACCGGTATCTAATACCCAATCGTTATTATTATAAATAGCATTAATTTCAATAACATAAATACCTAAAGTCTAAGGAGCATCGAATGCCTTCTTCTTTTCAAGGACTCCAAGTAAGCTTTGTAGTTTCTCTTCCAATGACCATCCTTGCCACAATGGAAGCAAGTGCCTTTAGGGGCAGTCTCCTTGGCCTTCTTCTTGATGCTACCTTTGGCCTTTCTGGACTTTTCTTCTTTTAGTTCTTCTTTTTAGAAGTACCAGAAGAATCCACCAGCATCACATCCTTTTGTCCTTTCTTACTAGAAGGCTTAGCTATCTTGAGAAGATTGATCAACTCAGGGATAGAAGATGAAATTTTGTTCATATGATAGTTTAGCACGAAGTGTGCATAGCTATTAGGAAAACTTTGGAGAATTAAGTCTATACTTAATTCATGATCCATCACAAATCATAAAGTGGCCAATCTCTCTATGTAGTCATTCATCTTCAATGCATGTTGCACTAGAGATGACCCCTCAACCTTCTTAGAGCAAAAATGCAAGTTTGATATCTCATATCGCTTAGTTCGAGCTTGCTCATCAAAGAGCTCTCTAAGATGGTAGACTAGTATTTGTTAGAGAAATGCTCTAAAAGCAATAACTTTTAGCACTTGTACAAATTTATTCAATTAATAAAAGACATTTTCATTAATATGATGTTCGTTTCATTTATGATTTGATAGGGATCTTAAATCAACTAATGAAGTCCTTGATAGATAACATAACATGAAGGAAATCGTGATGAAATCATGATAATAAGATTCCTATCATGTGTAATTATGTTAGTATCAAAAATTACGTCACACCCGTCAATCTAGATACTAATCTATGTGCAAGTTTTGAAATTCCTTCGAAAGGTGAACTAAACCGTAAATAAATAATATATACAAAAAAATTTCTCTATAGTATGAAAATTATTAAATTAAAAACACCGATATGGAAAATAGGTTATTATGTGAATATTGATATATTTATAGGATATTGTTAGTGAAAGGGGTTGAAATTTTAGGAATTGAAAATTTAGGGGAAACAATTTTAATAAGAAAAAGTGATGAGGACTTTATTAGATATTTTTGGTTGATTAAATAAATAAAGACAACTAAAGACTAAAAGAGAGTATTTTTTTTATGTCATATCATGACATGCAAAGTGCTATGTGGCACACATGCATTTTAATCAAATTTTAAATTAGGTATAAAAAGGCTTTAAAGACTCCATTTCTTACCCATCTACTTCTTTTTCTTTGGTCAGGCCGAAATCTCTCCTCCACTCCCTCTCTTTATTCTCTTGTCCTTCATAGTAAATAAACACAAAAAAGCTCATGGTGATGGAATCTTGAAGACATAAAGTTGACTTGATGTCTTAATTTGAGGGAAGTCACTTAAATTTTGGTCAAGTCACAAGGAGAAGGATAAATTCGCTTGTGATAGGAGTCTCCATGGAAGAGTAAAGCAAGCTAGAAAAGTGATGAAGATGGCCTTGCATGTGCAATTCAAGGTATATAGATGGTAGAAAAGAAAACTTAATTTAAGTTCTGAGTTAGATTATGGAAGTTACATTTGGAACAAGTTGTGTTCATATGGCTTTAACTTTTGTTGTATAATCTAGAGTAAGATGATTCTAGTTTCTTTGATTCTTTTAGACATATATCTAAATTTCTTATGAAGAACAAAAGTAACATTTGGTTAGTAGCTATGTGAAAAATAGGCTGCAAATTTGGGTGAGAAACTGTCTCTAAGTTGGTAGTTAAATTTCAAGCGTAGCAGTCTTTATTTTTTTGCTTATGTCTTTAGTTATATATTTCTGAATTGCTTGATTCCAAAACCAAACTAAACATATGACCTAAAATTCTTCTGAAGAAACCGTTGCTAAAATTCGTCGTTTTCGGGTCCAAAATGTTTATGAAATTTGAGATTGTGAATTGTTTGGGATGTCTTGAACAGTAGGAGATGGATTAGTCATGACTTTTTCTCCAAGAGACTTTTGAAGGTGATTTAAGTTGGGTTACAAAGCTAACATTTGCGATTACATCTTTCATGAAGATTCTAATGTGAAAATCTATATAGTTTTAGGTGTAAGGGTGGAACCAAAACAGAGTATGGAAATTGCCTATAGTGACAGTGTAGTTTATGAGTGAACAACCCTAATAAGTTAACTGTGCCTTTTGATTAAAAGTTTGATTTAAGTGATACAAAATTCTTTGAAAAGCATACATATAGAGGTATAACTTTCATGAAGACTATAGAGTGAAATAATGTCAACAAGCAGGTCGAAAACATAAATCAAAATTGGATTTTGAAACTGCCTACTGCATCTTTTGATTGAACAATCTCCAATAATTTGCTTGTAACTTCATCTATAGAACTCTGATTTATGTGAAACAAGAACCTACTAAAATCTTAAACATAGCACTATAACTTTCTTGAAGCATTAATAAATTTAATGTTGCTAAAAAGTAGTTCAAAAAGGGGCCACAAAACAGAACAAGTGCAAAAGTAGCAATGAAAATATAAGGTTTTATGATTATGTAGCTTAATTATGGTTTTAGATATTAATACATGGTTATGATCATCATAGGAAGTGAAGTAGAGGGTGGGGACAACCACCAAAAGGATTAAGCAAACTTCAAGCCTTGTGGTTTTGTTTAGTTGCTCCATATAGGTATGTACATAACCACATTTGGGTTTAATTGAATATTTGATGCTGATGATTGCATAAGTTAATTATGACGAACCTGCAAGTACTAAATGATGAACCTGTAACATATAAATGATGAATCCATATGTTTTGATCAATGAGCCTATAAGTTGAAGATGATTAGTATGCTATGTTTGGAATGTATTATGGGAGTTATGCTATGGGAGTTACGCCATGAAATGAGAATTTAATATTAAATGTTGAATTCATGTGCTTGTGGTATGAAAATGATTTGCATAGGCATGCTTTTGGTTAACAATTAAAAAGAAGACAAATGCCCAAATTACTCTAACTAGGATTAGAGTTAGGATAGATGGCATACCATTGAGGGAACCTTGGTACCATTTCAGGCCCATGTTGGCCATCATAGGAACAAGACCTATGCGTCAAGGGGTTATGCCCGGAGTGGCACCCTGGGATATTTGAGTTTTATCTTTATCAAGCAGAGATCTTGAGAGGCTTGGAGTAACCGTAGTGTCCCATGTCCATTTTAGTCTGGTTAAGAGTATAAGGGTACTAATCTTGGCATTTGAAACTAAGGTAAGTGTTGAGCTGAATTATGGTTGCGTATGATATATGATCCTGATAAGTGATATGATGTATATGTTATTGTTATGAAACGAAAGAATATTTGAGATATTTCACTTTGGCATGCATACATGTTAAAATGTGTAATGTTTATGCATACATGTCAATTAAAGCTATGTGTTGTTATTGCCGATAAGCATGTTATGCCTAGCGTGTGAATGTTTCACACGCAGGTGTAGATAGTAATAGCTGGCAATAGAAGAAGCCCACAAAGAGAGAAAGTGAAGGACAAGTTGTTGGGGTGGGTGATACAACCATATTTTGTTCATTTTCTTTTGGGTTGGGATATTGCTTTTGTTTATCCTTAATTCATATAAATGTTATATTTTTGATGAATTTTGTAAACATTTTAGGCATGTGTAGGCCCTAAATTTTACATTATGATACTTAATGTTGACACACCTTTTATAAACTATATGACTCTAATGTGGGAAGGGTCTCCTAATTATATGGCGGCATGTTATATTTTTGGTATCAGAGCTTAGGTTTAGGCAATTCTAGACCTAGGCAAGGATGGGTTGTGCCACAAAAATCATATTGTCCTATATGACTCTAATGTGGGCTCTTTTATGTCGGCATATAGGTAGAAGAGAGATATGGCTAGTAACGAGCATGAAGTTGACGATAGTAGTAGCTCTCCAGAGCGTGATGAGCGAGATCAGCCTAGCCAGGCTAGTGTTTAGGCCTCAGCTATTGCCCCACCTTCACAACCACCATCGAGAAGCCAGGTTGGCCACTTTCCTAACCTAGTGACTCAATAGATATTGGCATTACTATAGAGGATAGCTCAAATTCTGCTACAGGCTCCACCACCTCCTCCTCCATCACTGCTGAGAGTACAGTTGGATAAAGTCAAGAAGTATGGAGATACATACTTTCTATATAATATTGATAATGATGCAGCTGCTGCTAAGTTTTGGCTAGAGAAGATATAGTGGATATTTGAGGACCTCCAGTGCCTAGATGATCTTAGGGCAAGGTGTGCAGTCTCATTACTTCAGGAGGACACATATGTTTAGTGGATGTCAATTGTGACGAATCCGCATGCACCACAGCCACCTACTTAGGAGTTCTTTATGACAGAGTTCAAAAAGAAGTATGTGCCACGGGTTTATATAGATAAGAAGAAATGTGAGTTCTTCAATCTAAGACAGAGGGGTAGGCCATTGGAAGAATATGAGAGGGAGTTCACTCAACTGAGCAGGTATGCAGCTGGGATTATTGTAGATGAGTCTAATAAGTGTAGCAGATTCAAGGAGGCTTTAGATGCAAACATTGGGTTTCATGTGATTGTATATAAGTACTAGGATTTGTCCTAATTATTGCATCAACCATTAGTATGGAGCAAATAAAGAATTTGAAGAGGCCTAGTGAATCATCAAGAAAAGACTTCAAGAAGCCTTCTTTTAGTGGCATCCAAACATCAAGCAAGAAAGCTCATACAGGTCCAGGGTAGTTCCAGCAGAGAGGACAAAGTCAGGGCCATACTTTTTCAGCTCCCACTAGGCAGGGACCACCTTTTAGAGCCACCTCCACTACTGCTAGTAGCCAGACTCAGAGAGAGCCGGTACCAGAGTGTACATCTTGTGGCTAGAAGCACATAGGGGAAATGTTGGGGACCTACAACAGGTTACAATTGTGGGTCTAGAGATCACTATAAGAGAAATTGCCCACACCCGATTCATGTGAATCCCATACAGAGTCAGGTTTCAGTGCTTGCTTCTTGGCAGGGGACAGGGGTAGATTAGAGGTGGCAGGGTGGAAATAGACCAGCAGCTTTAGAGACAGTGAATCGACCAGGGTCTAGTCGTACACCAACGAGAGCTTATGCCATGAAGGCAAGAGAGGATCAGATTGAGACTGAAGTTGTAACGCCCACAATTTAGGGCCAAGAATTTATGCGGATTTCTGAGGGATATAAAATGGGTCAATTCTAGTGTATGTTATATTTTGGTGGGCAGAACCGAATCCCATTCGGGAAAGATTTCCCACTCAGGACACACATTTTCCTGATCGGGACTCGCCTTTGGTCTGTACATTGTAAATATTTATTTTTGCACCCTACTCCGCAATAATCAGAAACCCAGCCGACACCTACACACCCCACCCTAGATGCTCTAGAAATCCTCTCATTCATTCTTCATGTTAGAGATGTGCCCAAAAGGCAATCGCCTCAGGCACTTAATGTACACATTCATGAAGGCATTCTTTCATTATATTAGTATTCATTTGCATATGAATTGATATAGATCTTAAACTGATTAATGAAAGTCTATGATATGAAACATAGCATGACAGAAATCATGATAGGATCATGATAATGAGATTCCTATCATGTGCAATTATGTTAGTATCTAAATTATCCATAGTCATAGGATCAACAAGATGGGACATTGTTGATCCGGTTGGACTAGCACATGTTATACTCCTTGATTGGAACAAGCAGTAGATCTCATAAGCTGTGAACATGAGATGTTCAAAATTAACATGTGGGTGTTTGCTAAGAGTAGTCAAGTACATTGGATGACCTGCTATGAGACGATCATATGGATTATCTATTCAAATATCAATAATAATCTCATCATAGCAATGGCAAGTATCCTTAGACTTGAGATACTTAAGGATATCTTGGTTATTGATTATGTGCTTTGACTCCATTCCTTGTTGCCTCTTAGAGGTCGCCTATAGGATGGTGATTGGGTACAACTTGAGCTATTTGAAGGTAATTGGATAGCCAATAGAAGATTCATCGCTCCTGATAGAGGGAGAGTATACCCACGACCTCTTATCGGGATCATTACTCGAGAATCTTTGGCTAGAGTGGAAACGTCCTGAAGATGGTCTTCAGTGACATGTCTAATAGAGTAATGAGTCCCAAGGACAAGATCTAAGATCACTTGGGCTAGGTATGACATAGTCAGTCTAGTGGGAGCTGACACATAGTCCATACTCTGAACCGAGTAGGGTATAGTATGGTGGAAGGACAAATTGCACATATTGTTGTCTATGGAAAGGTTTGTAGTCAAACCACTGACTTTCCGCTCAATTGGGGGTCATGATGTATTGCTATATACTGCTCATGACTTGCTTAAAATATTTGATAATTTAAGTGGCTAATATAACTGAGAACCTAATAGGTCACACACTTTGTAGATGTGAAGATTGAGTAAAATGGCTTTGGATGGGACTCAAAATATGAGAAAATTATTTCGAGTCGGATCGCAATAAGATCGTGGAAAAAAATCGATCGGAAGAGTTGACAGGCCCACTGGCCTACTGTGGTGCGCGCAGCATCACACTAATCCCTTTTAATTGGCCAAGTTGGCCATTTTAATAAAAAAAACTTTTCATTCTCTCCTCTCTTCAATTTTGATCTAGTTTAAATACCCCAAAAGATAGAAAATAGATAAAAAAAAATTTTGGGAGAAGAAAATTTTTTGAGACAACAAGAAAAATTAAAAAGTTTAATTTTTTCTCTCAAAGGAACATAGTCATTGCTAGCACTTTGAGGTATGTTCAAGTTATCTCCCTAGTGGTTTCATCCTCTCATCTTTGTGTGGATATTGTTAGAGATAATCCAAGATTGGATTGTTGTAGTTTCCTACAACCCAACAAGGTGAGAAGTTGAAGAACAAATCAAGAAATTATAAATATATAAATTATGAATTTTCCTTTGTTAAATTAGTTTTAATTGACACAAGTAGAATCTTTTGATTCGGATTTAGGTTTCAACTTTGTATATCACTATATACAAATATCCGAATTATGAGAGATCATAATTAAGGTAAGGAAGTAGACAAAACCATTTACGGTATGTATGAACATTGGTCCACATACATTTATATGTACAAGGTTTATCAGTCCTTTTGCATGTTCATCCTTTTTCATTAAAAAGTGATTTTGTTAACTTGCTTAGTAAATGAGATTCACATGTGTTACATAATTCACAATCAAATGACCCTAAGTTACCATAACTCATCATGTGACTCTCTTTTATATGCTTGAGTTGACAACGCCATAATTTATGGTTTCGGGTCATCAACCCTTTTAAATTTAATATTGAGGATAGAATCAAGCACTTCAAGATCATAAACTCTTATGCATAATGTTTTAGGTTTATAAGGAATATCAAATGAAGATACAGAACAACAATTTTTCTTAATATTCAAATGAAAAACTTTTGTTCAACTATTAAACAAAATTATATTCTTTATTCATAAACTAAAACAAAATTGCAATTGTTTAAACCTTTAAACAAGCTTACTAGAGAGTATTGAAACTTAAGCCTCTATAATTATTGCAGCAACTGTTGCTATATGGCTAATGTGCACAGTTGTGACTCTCATTTCTTAAGCTTTCTATTGTTTCTTTGGTCTTGCATATCTTGTATATGTGAAACCTGCATGCAGCATCTAATACCCATGTGTTATTACAAGAAACATTGTTATCCTCTTTATCAAATTTACTTGAAATAGAAGGTGCATCTATATGCCTTATCTTTTTGCTTCTTTAAAACTCCAAATAAGCTTTGTTATTCCATTTTCATTTTGCAACTCTTGCCATGATGGAAGTACCTTTTAAGATGTCTCTCTAACGTTTTCCTTTTATCTATAATGCATTTTACATTTTAGATCTCCCTTCCATCATCTTGGAGTGGTAGAACAATTTAGATATCTCATATCACTTAGTGTGAGCTTGCTCATTGGCCATCTCTCTAAGATGATACATAATGGTTTTACATCCATTTCCATGCTGCTTTTGAAGTTAGAACAACTTAGTACCAATCCATTGTTATGCAAGTACTTCTTGTATGCAAATTGTTTTGCATTTCAAGCAATAAGGGAAGGAAAATAGCTATTCTAAGACTTTGGCAACCCTTTGAATTTGAGAACCATTCTTAGTTTATATGCTAGTCAAGAAAGCTTAGGTTAGTCAAAATATATGATTCATGATTACGCTTTGATTCACATTGAATAATATAATTCTAACAACCTAGAAGTAAAGATCGAGATTATAGAAGTGTGTACATGAATGAATGCATGATATTAGGTCTTCAATAAAATGCATTATGGCTTCTACTATTTTATTGCGAACCCATAGCCCTCACAATGGATCTAGGAGAACTTATATGGAAGTTCTAGTAATGGGTCAATATCCAATTTGCTAAGAATGACATTGAGGCAACTCAACAAACCATCCTTAGTTTAGTTGGTAGGTATCTGATCCATACCAATTGCATTTCCATGCAACTATCAAATATTGTGCTATCAACTAATTGATGTGTGCACACACATTGGGCTATCAACTCTTAATATGTGCACATCTCATGTACACTTACCCAACTTCGCTTCCAATACTCATTGATCTTGACCCAAATCCAACAAATCAATGATATTGGTTAAGTTCAACCCATTAATTATGAAATCTAATTTCAATAGTTTGAACATATTCTTATAAATTGAGCTTGAGGCAACTCAACAGGTCTCACTTTAGAAGAACTATGTTTCTCCCCACATTAATGGAAGGCATACGACATAATTGTTTATTTAGCGAGGGATTTTGTTAATTTAGTATCATCATGTTATTATCTCATGCTTTTATATATCATACATTCATCACATGAATAAATAAAGATAGTTACATTAACTATATGGCATGATTATGGATATAATAATGTCAAAAAGAGATTGACTAGGTCTCACCTAGGTTTATGTATGAATTACAACCCAAAAATAGAAATCAAATTCCTATTTCTAAGTTTTTTTGCTTATGACACCATCTCCTTTGCATCTCCATTCTATCCTAATCCTATATAATCTAATTACATGTTTCAAAATAGAAAAATCTTAATTTACATTTGAGGGGAGTGGGATGAGAAAAAAAATATATAAGAAAGAAAAGAAGACAAGGACATGGAGGCCCTATTAACTATAAAATAAAAATTAATCATGCATGCTCAATCACATTGGGTCTAAGTCCATAATCATCCATCATACCTTTCCATACACCCCTAACATGCATTCTTTAATGCATAAAATAAAAATAAATAAGGTAGTGACAATTTTGGATTCTAAATTTGAAAGTCAGTTTCAACACTTGAACCGAAATTACTTACTTATGTTGTGTCGGTTAATTCAATTTTGCATGTCATTTTAATATGGAAATAAATATTTAATACAAATTAATTAAATTTCATATTTCCATAAATTAATTCAGAATTAATCCACCTTAAAATTAGTTTATTATGATGTCAAAAATTAAACAATTTAATTCTAACATACATACTATGTTTTAGTCATACTAGATATTAATTTGCTCACCTTAAATTAATTCAAAATTAATTTTCAAAAATTTCCAAAATTTCTAGAATGTTATATTATCATTCTAAGTATCTTTAGGTCAGTTCAAGTCCATTAAAATAATTTTGGAATAAGCCAAATTTATCAAGACAAATGAACCAACACACTAGACACTTAAAACGACTCATTTACAATCTAGAATTGATTTGGAAATTTAAATCTAAGAAAAATAATTTTGGAATGCATTTAACTTCAAAACAACATATGAAATATCATATAATAATTATTTTAAGGTAATGGAACCAAAATGAACACTTACAAAAAGATCTAACAAAGTAGTCCCTCTAGGCACACTAAATGTAACACCCTCGACTTTCCCACATGCATTCCATTCGGACATTTTCATTTTATATATGTCATTCGCATGAAACACATGCATACATAGGGATTTTAGCAAGAATATGCTCACGAGATAGACTTGTCATGTATCGGTCTATTTCGATTGTACTAAGTTGACGTGTCTAGTTATAATTTAAATAAGGATTATAAACTATTATAAATAAATGGAATAAAATGATTAAATTGAAATAAATGAAATTTGACATAGTTAAAGTAATTAAATTGGACAATTTGACTAGATAGTTTTTTTTTGGCATTAACTAGGTATATGTAAAAATGTAGAGAAAATAATAAAACATGAATAAATTAATTAAATAATTAAATCAGAAAAGAAAAAAAAGGAAAAGAAAAAGAAGAGGCAGTGGAGAAACGGCTTAAAGCCTTCAGCTACCTTCTTTAGGCTTTCAATCAGCAATCTTTCTCTTCCCTTCATTCTTTCTCTCAAAATTTTCCAAAAAAAAAGACCAAGAAAAAGACCATCTAAAGGTTAGTTTATGTCCATAAATTACTAGTTTTAATTTATGATTTATAGAATATGATTTAGGAGGTGCAAATTACTTGCTTTCATGGATAAGCTGCATAATTTTTGTTTTCATAGTAGAAAATTAGGATCCAGTTTTCTTTATGTTAAAGACTGATTTTGAAAATGCTCAAAACACAAAACTTATAGTTTTATGTCTTAGATTTATGGCTATATAAATAGTTTTGCATGATTTGGTGTCTATAAGAAGAAATTGGCATCGGACTGGAATTGGTTCGATTATGGAACCTAATTGAATCATCTACTGTTTTGATTAATTTTCTATATGATAGAATCATTATTTGAGAAATCTTAAAACATAAAAGTTGTAGATATCTGGGTTGCCTAGTTGTCAGGACCAGATTGTGGGCAGATGTTGAGTTATGGGCAAGAGAGTCATCTCTATTCCACTTTTGAGCTGCCTGCTTAGTGTCCTATGCAGTTCCAGTCAATATTTTTCCCAATTTTGAGCTCCTTAAATACATTATCTATAAATGGTCAAAACAACTTCACCTCAATAGGTTATTTATTTTATGAGTTATGGTCTTCTCAAGTTAGATTGGTTCGAATGCCAACCCTGTTTCTGACTGGTCACAAGTACCCCACCATATGAGGACCTTAGAGGCAGAATAGATGCAAGTTTTCGACATGAAAAATGTTCCATTTTGACATATATATGTTCATACAAAGTTTCATAAAAATATGACTTCACGTTGTAAGACATGAAGAAGCAAATTTGGTGTTCCAAAATTGCCTAAGGGCAGGAACAAGGCAGAAAACAGAACATGCATATAAATTGCATAAAATATCCCAAAATGGTCCAATTCTTCTGAGATTTAGATATGTTATAGCCCTACATGTTAGCTTTAATTAGAAATAATAATCATACAAATTGGACCATTATAGAAAAAGTTATAAGCTACTGAACATATAAAGGTTACACTGCCATAATACCAAACCCTTGTTGGTGGTCCATATTGACCAAGTATACATCCAATTAGGCTCACATCATATTGGAGACCCCCAAGGAAGTCAATATCAAAAGAAAAGGTGAGTTTAATTATCAAACGATTTCTTTGGTATGTGTATTTGTTGCGTGCTATGTGCAATGTGACTTGACTTGCAACTATATGAATTACATGATTGTTATAGTATGGATATGATATCAAAAGGTGATGAATGACTTAAATACATGATTATGTTATAGGTTTTTCTTACATGAAGTGATTGATTATTGAATATGCAAATGTGATATAAATGCAAATATTAAGTAATGATTGTTGCAAATGCAT